>JAVQJZ010051008.1:0-13982 GCA_036025355.1 Leiopotherapon unicolor | reverse complement strand
GAGAGAGAGAGAGACAGGAGAGAGAGAGACAGACAGGAGAGAGACAGGAGAGAGAGAGACAGAGAGAGAGCGAGAGAGAGAGAGACAGAGAGAGAGCGAGAGAGAGAGAGACAGACAGGAGAGAGACAGGTGAGAGAGAGACAGAGAGAGAGACAGACAGGACAGAGAGAGAGACAGAGAGAGAGACAGACAGACAGAGAGACAGGAGAGAGGTGAGACAGGTGGTGCCGTGTTCTCGGGTAAATTAAACTCGAGCAGTCAAAGCAGATTAAAAGACTTTTTCTCAGCAACACAACAGAATATATGATGATATTTTAAATGATAATCTGAGTTATGCTGAGTGTTTTTCTCGTGCTGCTTCAGGTTTTATTGTGTTCTCGGCTCAGCAGGTCAGAAAATGTTTTTGCTTTTTGTGTTCTGCTCCTGTATTTCATCATTTCTCTTTTGTGTGGTTTTCTTCACATTTCTGAGCTTTGTCGGATCGACGCTTCAGTTTCGTGTGTGAATGTTCATCAGGACGAGCTGCAGGCGGGACGTTTCTGACGCTGAAGGAAATATAAAAAAACTAAAAATCAAGATAGTAATAATATAAAATATATTCCTAAAACATAAAGGAGAACATAAAACTAAACATGTCGACGTTCGTAATGTTTGTATCATCAGATATTACACTGTGCTGAGGAAGATGAATAATTTAGGAGTTTAAAAGTCTTCTAAGGGTCTTTTAAAGTTTCCTGTCAGAGTGGATGAAGGATTCAGCTGAAACATTTTTATTTTATTTAATTGTAAAACTGCGCGCTCTTATTGTGAAGGCGCCCCGGCTGGGTTTCCGGCCTGCGTGTGTGTGACTTGGTCAGCCTCAGATGAGGAGGGGCTGCTGGTCACAGCTGGAGAAACGTCCCGCAGCAGAGATGCTCCTGCAGCAGCAAGGTCACCGCTCAGCTGCAGCATTCACAGTGTGCACCCACCCGGCACAGAGGCTTTCTCTGAGGGGGGGGCTTTGAAAGCAGCTTCTGCAGCAGCACAGAGGAGAGCAGCCCGTCTGACGAGGACCTTTATTGGCTAAATGAGAAAACTGCTTTACACTTCATGTAACACACATCAGGACTGATCGTCTCTCAGCGGGCCGACGGGACGACGGCGTTTCAGATTCTCGTTCGTCGTCCTCGTGAAAACAGCTGCACAGAAACACAAATCACACCTCCGTCCACTGAGAGCGATCAAACAGGAAGACATGTAAGCCGCTCTAAATACAATCAGAGAGACAAAGAGAGGATCTAAACTAACATCAGGCGACGCTTTGCACAGATGAGGAAAGTTCATCTCCATTAAAAACTGTACATATTGCAGTTCCATCACTTCACAACAGAAAAACATTAAAGCATCCAGAGTCCTCGAAGACGAGCTGCAGGAAACGAAGCAAACTGAAGCCCTTGGTCTGCTGAGGTACGAGTGACGGTCTCTTTACTCAACTAATTCATCATCCTACACTGCTGCAAGTCCGCATTTCCAAAGAAGAGACGACAATCATAATAAAAAAGGTGTCAAATCAATAACTAATATCTGATTTCTGAGCAGAGCTGAAGATTCACAGCCCGTCAGACTCTGCATCGATTAAAAATCAAACCTGTGAATGCATTTCTGTGTCAGAGTCAGAAAACAGGCCGACCCTGAATACACCAGTGTTGTCCTGACAGATGTGAGACGAGGAGGAGGAGGAGGAGGAGGAGGAGGTGTGAAGGGCTCACGCGGTGCTCTGCCCTTCAGCAACACACCTGATCCTGAAGTTACTCCGGCCGAGAGCGTCGGACAGGCGACTGACTGACTCACATCAAACAGCAGGATGTGAAGAAACACGAGCCGACAAACCGAGCTGTTAAAAAGCACAAAATCAAAGCGAGGACGGTGGAGACACGTCTGCATTATGAAGAGGAACAGAGGCGGTCTGAGCACAGACGAGGACAGACCGATCAGCATCAGACTTTTAATGATAAACGCGTGTTCGGGGAGGTTTAAATGTACTTTAGTGTGTCCAATAATGTTTTAACGAGAACTAAAAAAGCATCAGAAATGGTCGACCTTGTTGTAAGAGTGTGACGTTCACACACCTGTTCAGGTGCACGTTTAACACGGACTCACTAACAAGCTGCCTGCGCTGACACAGAGCCGGTCTGAGCGGCCGCGAACAAGAAAGCTGTTTGTTCCTGAGACAGTTTCTCTAAAAAGACGTCTTTCAGATCTGCTGCGAGCTCAGCAGGGTTTGATTTTCAGCGCAGATCATCTCACCTCAGCGGCTCGGCGGTCAGATTGGTGGGTCAGTTTAGAAACTGGGAGGTTGTGAAGGTGTTTTACATGATCTGAGAACATTTTGGATAAAATCGAGTCCGCGATGAGACGACCGACCGATTTTTACTCTTTAGATATTCAAACGAAACAGAGACAAACAGACTCGGAGGCAACGAGGCCGGCCTGTGGCGGCAAAGCAAAGCTCCTCCTCCTCCTCCTGATGGTTTAAAGTCCTTTTTAAAGTCCGATGTGCGACGTGGCTCCAGAGATGAGTAGGGTGACGCTCTCCGTCCTCTGAAGAGTCGGCTCGTCTCCAGCAGCTTCAGCCTGTGGATACGAGCAGACAGGAAGGAGGGAAGAGGAGACAGTGAGTGTTTGTGGAGCTGAAAGCTTTCGTCCAAAACACATCAGACCATCGGCCTCAGAGGAAACCAGCTGATCACATGCAGAGAAATGAATAATCAATAACCTGTGTGATCAATCAAACCAAAGAGAGGTGATTCAGACGGTTTCTCAGAGGATGAACGTGAAATGAAATCAAAACAGTGTGACAGAAAAAGTGCTGAACATGAACTGAGACATTCACCAGTTCCTGCTTCTGGTTTCTAAATGTGAAAAATTTGAACAGAAATCCTGAAATCTGCCGCTCGGACAAAACAAGACGTCGCCTTTTTAAACCTTTTGACACAAAAACACACATTTTGTTGAACTCTCTGCCGAGAAGACGACCTCTCTGCTTTTTACAACGACGAGTGTTTTCAGTGTTATCTGGGCGTGTGCTGCTGCTCCACCCGTTCACATCGATCGCTCCGTCCGCAGTCGGACACTCGGCGCTGCAGAGTCTCAAACATCTCGAGATTTAATTCAATCAGACTTCAAACGGCCTCATCGTCAGTCCAGCAGCCGCAGCTCATTTCCTCTCAAAAGCCTTTTAAATACTTAATTGTGCCTCTAATTTCCCTGGTTTCCTGCTCTCCACCCTGACACCAACACACACATCACAGATGTATGTGTGTGTGTGTGTGTGTGTGTGTGTGTGTGTGTGTGTGTGTGTGTCCACATGAGCTCATCTGACTTCTGCTGTTCATCATGAAATGAGTCATCAGCAGCAGCGTAAATGAATCTGAGGCTTTTACAGACAGAAACAGTTTCCTCTTCCACCAAAGATAAAGAAGAAGAAACTCTTAAAGACAGTTTACAGTGAAGAGAAACGGGAAGATTATTTGTGATTATTATTGATCGAGGACACTCAGAGTCTTGTAACTAAAAATGAATCGATCGATCGATCGATCACTGTTTGATCTATAAAATGTCAGCGACTGTTTTTCCAGCTGATCTGAATCTGTTCAACTTCTTATTTATGACAAAAACAAGGAATCCTCCCACAGGAAACTGAAGCATCAATCGATCGATTAATGGGCCGATCGTCCACACAACCACAAAGCACCTGCGGTCGTTAAAATCTCCGCCTGCCTCCATCAGCCGTCACACGTCCTGAAACGCCTGAAATGTGTCGACAAATTTAAAGAGGATGAAGCTCGCAGACGTCGATAAAACTTCACTTTTTGAACGAAGCGTCTGTTTATTGTGAGAAGCAAAACGCACAGGTGGAGAATCTGCACTCCTGTTTTCATCGAGATCTTTGCAGATATTCGTGAAGCTTCTTAAACCAACTAAAACGAGACGTCACAAACTTCAGAGCGGGAAAGTAAAAGCTCTGATTTCTTGACAGCTGAGATGTAAAACATTTAAGAGGCCACGAGTCCTGTTCTGGTTTTATTTACCCGAAGTTTACTGAGCTTTTTGTCATCGAGCTTCCTGCAAACACCTCGCCTCTTACACTAATCTGTCAGCTGAGATAAAAGTAAAGGTCGGGAGGATTTCCTACTCAGACACTTGATAAAGAAACTTTTATCTGGACAGTTGCAACTCGTGTGACTTGATGAAGAAATGTGCGTTAGGTGAAGGTTTGCAGGCAGAGCGACATGCAGCTTTTTCATCACGGAGGCAGAAAACAGGAGGAAGCAGAGGAAACAAACACAGATCACCACAGGAGGTTCAAACAGGAAGTGGGCTCCTGATTGGTCAGAGGAGGCAGTGACACGCTGATCTGTCCAAACGCAGCGTGTGCGCATGAATCTATCTTTGGATTTGTCACGTTACCAAAGAAGCTCCCGACATTATTTATTCAGGCGACGGAGGAACAAGGAGGCAGAGCGAGCACGACGCGTCCTCAGATGAAACGCTCAGAAACGCACCTGACGTCTGCTCCGCCGCCGCCTCAGCTGTCGGAGCGCCGTCGGCCTCGGCCGGCGCCGAGTCCTCCGCTTTCCCTCCTGCCGCCTCAGAGGAGCTCTGATCGGCCTGCGGGGGGGCCGCAGAGGGAGGGGGGTCCAGTTTGTCTGTGGTCAGAGAGAAAAACATCACAGTCACTTTCTCAGTTCATCTCCTCGGTTTCTGTCACCGTCCGACAGCAGCAGCGAGCTAAATATGTTCGAGCTCAGGGGACTTTCTCTAAACTCTGATCAGTGTGTTTCTGTAGCCGAACCAGCAACGAGACGCTGAGTCGGTCCGTTCGGCCGGATCACGAAGAGCTTCATCACTTCTCATCTGGTGCCATCAGCCTCAGCCGCTCTGTGTGCTGCCAAGAAGAAGAAGCCTGACTGAGCCGGCTCCAAACCGAGAGGAGAAATATGGAGGAATGGAGCTTATTGATCCCGCAGGACAGAGTGTGTGTGTGTGTGTGTTTGTGTGTGAAGGATTGCATCACATCCTGAAGGGCAAAATGGCGTCTGTGAGTGAATGTACTGACAAATAACAGCAGCAGAGACTAATTTTGAACTGATGCATTGATCGTCTCATTGATCAGTTTCTTCACGTCCAGCAGCGTCGCCACGCTTCAGCTGATGGAGGAGCGTGTTTGGCCTCCTCCTCAAGGGAAATCTGTCTCTTTTTACAGTTTTACAGCTTTTATTGTGAAAAGTAAAACAGCTGATAACTCTGATCCACTGCTGAAGTAAAAATATTGATTACGGTCGTTTTGATCACGTTAGGACGTCACTGTTAGCGTGTCTGCAGTTTCTCTCTGTGAGCGTTTTAGTCACCTTCTGATGGAGCAGCAGGTGCGTCCTGCTCCGTCGTCACAGCAACCTCAGTGACATCACAGGGGGCGGGGTCACACGGCGCCGCGGCTTCAGAGTCTGCGGCGACGGACTCCGACTCCGACACGACGACCGTCTGCCGAGCTTCAGTTTTCTCTGACGGAGAGGCTGAACGGGAAGGAGACAAAATAAGAAACAGTCAAGCAGAGAAAACGAGACGCAAATCAAAGACACAGATTTCAAACTATTTTTCTCTTCTGCTGAAAACGAGACAAATCCAGGAGAGCAGAGACAGCGACAGGAAGATGAGGAGTCACTTTCACTTTGGATGATAATAACGTTTGCACCAAAAACCTGCAGACGTTTACTCAAACTGAACAGTCACAGCTGGCTCGCTCTTCTCAGCCTGAAAAGAAACGAGTCACTGCAGGTAAACTCGACTCAGTCGCTGCTGATCGGACCTGTGTGGAGATCAGAACAGACCCGAGTCCGCCTCAGGTCGCCTGATTCAAACGGGACAGATTCAGTCCTTCCTGTTTTATATTTGACGCCTTGGAGAGCAAAATCAGCAGATTTGCCTTCATTCGTCCCCTTTCATTTGCTGTGTGCAGTTATTTTTCCGTCAGCGTCTCACCTGCGTTTTCTGCTTTCTGCGTCTCAGCAGGAGGATCTGAGGCGGCAGGTTCACTCTCCTCCTCCGGTTTCTCCTCCTGTTTCTCCTCCTGTTTCTCCTCCTCCGGTTTCTCCTCCTCCTGTTTCTCCTCCTGTTTCTCCTCCTCCGGTTTCTCCTCCTGTCTCTCCTCCTGTTTCTCCTCCTGTTTCTCCTCCTCCTGTTTCTCCTCCTCCTGTTTCTCCTCCTGCTCTTTCTTCTGGGGGGGGCTGGCCTCCACACTGGGGGGTTTCAGTGGGCTCTCTCCCATGCTGCTCCGTGGCGACAGCATCTCCATGGCCTCCCCCCAGTCCGACACCGGCTGGTGGCTGTCCAGCGGGGAGAAGGGGCTGAGTGGTTTCCCCCCCTCAGGTGACTCCTGCACTGCCGGGGGGGGGATGTGGACCTTCGGCCGGGGGGTGCGCTGCTCTTTGGGGCTTCCTGCTGACTTGGCTCGGGGGCGAGGAGCCGCTGAGGCGGCGGCTTTGCTCCTGGACGGTTTCTCCTTCCCTTTGTCTTTCTTCTCGTCGCCTCTGGAGTCGTGTTCGGAGTCGCTCTCGTCCTCTTCGTCTTCTTCTTCCCCGTCGCTGGCATCCTCCCACTCTTCATCGTCATCCTCTTCACCTCCGTTCTTCTCCCCCGCCTGAGAAAAGACCAGAGGATGGAGATGAATTATTGGGAAAACCACTGAAAGAGTTTGTGTCGATGTGTTTTTGAAATAAAGAAATAAAGTTTCAACAGCTAAATGCAAACAAGCCTAAAATCCTAAAACCTAAAAGTTGTTTATTTCCAACACGTCTGATCAGTTATTGTCTGTCTTCACTTCAAAACTATCTCGTTTTGCGAAGTCAATAAATAAATAAATAAAGTTATATCGTCTCTTATCACGTGTTCATCCCGTCTGATTAAAAGTCAGCTTCAAGTTCCACTTTTTTAAAAATTTCTCTTCATCTGACTTCAGTAAAGCCGTAACAGAAACGTATTTCGCAGTCTGGGTCCACCTGTCGTACGTTACAGGTGAGGCTGCCCGCCCAGATAAGCCCCGCCCCCCCACCTTCTGCGCTGTCGGGGGTTTGGGTTTCTCCTCCTTCTCCTTCTTTTTAGTCTTCTCCTCCCTCTTCTCTTTGTCCTCCTCGTCCTTCTCTCCCTCCCAGCGGTTGTCGTGCATGCTGTCAAAGACCAGATGCGTCATCAGCAAACTTACAAACGTAAAAACACAAAAACCTTCAAAAGATTCACAGACTCACCTGTAGCTCGGTTTCTGTCCTCGGCCCCTCCCGCGGCCCCGCTCTGCTCGGGGCCCCTCCCTGCGGCCCCCGGACAGGAAGTCGCCAAATGTCGGCGCTTTGGGAGGCCGCTTACTGTCGTCTGAGGGAAACATCGAAGTGAGAGTGAATCAAATTGTTCTGTGAAGCATTTTAAAGTCTAATCGTTCTTCTAATAAGACGTCACACTCGGCAGCAAACTCAGGAAAGTTAGAAGACAAAAGTTTAAATAAAAACAACACGTGCACTCGATTAACGGCGTGCAACCAGCGTTATGTGTTAACCCGTCAGCAGCTGTCTGTAACAAACGAGGAAAGCATGTAAAGAATTTAAAGACGTGTTTAAAGCACTCGGGGAAAAAGTCCAACTCTCTGTGGAGGAATAAGAGGAGATATTGAATGACTTCCAGGAAGCGGTTTCATCCTAAAAGGGGCTTTTAAAGATGCATTTCCTCTGTTACAATAAAGGAGTTATACAAATGCTTCAATAGATAAAAAAAGTACACAAAAAGCTTCAGAGTCAAGTGGTTTAAGAGGATGGAAGAAAGACATTTAAAGATTTACCACCACATTAGTGGGCTGCATGTTGTTTATGTGATATATTTAATTTTATTTCAAACTCTGAAATAAATTAATTTGGTTATAAAAGGGAAAGACTGCTCGATCTCTCTTCTCATTTCACGGCGAAGGAAACAGCAGGAATGATGTGGAAAATGTTGGAGGAGGGAAAGAAAAGGAGGGGATGTGACAGAGGAAGGAAATGATTTGATGGTGGGAGGTAAATAAAACAGCCAACGAGAGAAAAACACAGAACAGACGGAGGAACGAAGGAAACAGGTCAGAGAACGAAGGAGGGAAAGAATACGAGGCAGCGTTAAAGAAACGTGAGAGGGAGGAAGATGGAGGACGAGGAGAGAGAAGGTCAGACTGAAAAGGGAGGGGGGGGGATGAGAGGGGGAGGAGGGGGAGAGAGGGGGGAGATTTAAAAGGTCAGAGAGAAAAGAAGTACAAAAGAAATGAAGAGATCAGTGAGAAGAAAAAACTGAGAGGATGAAGAGGCAGCAACGACACACACACACACACACACACACACACACACACACTTTAATGTGGGCAGGTGTGATGTCGTAATCTGCGAGTCCGCACAGAGAAATGAAGAAGGACTGAAGCTGAAATCTGTCTCAGCGTTTGTTTGAAGCTTCTCATTTCAGCGGAAACAGACACAAAAGCTACGAACAAACGGAGACGCAGCGACGATCGACCACAAATAATCTGTTTACAAAGGTGTTTCTGCTCTCACTCTCAAAAGGACGTCGTGCTACGTCATTTCTCTGTGAACACGAGGTTTGTCAAGAAGACGGATATTTAATCTGCAAAACATCCAGCTCACTGCAGCGTCTCCAGATCAACATGCAGCTGCACTCAGGAGGAAACACGCCAGAAGCTTTATTATTATTTTAGTGGCGAATGACTGAAAGACACAGAGTTCAACATTCATGTGTCACTTCAGATCAGTGAAGCAGAAACAGGCTGAAATCCCTGCAGAGCTGTTAACACTTCAATAAGAGATGATTTTTATTTCATTTTCACTAAAACGGCCAAAAAATAAATGAAATAAAAAGAACAGACGGGTTTTTCTCCGGCACTTTATAATCTTTATATTTTTCTACAAACTGTCCCATGAAAATGTGTAATTGTTGCATCCAAACAGTGTTTGACATCCTGAGGTTAGTGTGTGTGTGTGTGTGTGTGTGTGTGTGTGTGTGTGTGTGTGTGTGTGTGTGTGAGCAGTCAGATGCTCTTGAAGTGTTTCCCGCCTCCAGCAGAGATTAGTTAATCCTTACAGATGCTCACCCAGTTAAAAAAAAACCCTTGAGAGGTCGAGGTCGTCTGCACAGCCGGAGCTTTAAAACAACTCCGTTATTTAATTTAAACTCACGTTCAGATTTAACGTCCTGCAGAGTTTTTAACACTATTTATTTTTATTAATTATTTAACACTTTAACACTCAGAGGCTGTTTCCAGGAAGAACGTGCTGACGTTTTAGACCAGATTTAAACCAAATGATCACTAAAAACACGAGTTTGGTTACTGAATAATCTCTAAAAACTGAAGTGAGAAGTTTTTTGGTGAGTTTTGGTGCAGCTTCACACACACACACACACACACACACACACACACGAATCTCAGGCTCATGCGGTGGTCTGACCTGAGGCTCTGCCCCGAGGCTCTGTACGAGGGGGGGTACGCCCCCCCCGGGCTGCAGAGAGGACACACACACACACATTATAACACAATACAGTACGTCCACACACACACACACACACAATAACTAACACACGCACACACACACACAGACAGATCACAGAAATGACTGAACTCTACGTTTTGAGTTTAACATCAGTCTGTTTTCACTTTCATGCTTCTGTACGACAGCAAATCTATAAAACCTGATGAAGTTATTTTATGAGTGTGTGGTGTTGGAAAGGTGATAAATGAGATTCAAACTGGAGATCAGAGGTGTGTTTTATGCACAATGAGCAGAACTTTGTGTCATTACTTCATCTTTATCATCGTTTATATTCGAGTGTTTCCTGACGTTATTTCCTGGTGCTCCTTAAATCTGCACTAAAAGCTTCGAGCAGGCCGCAGTCAGGACGAGCAGCATTAAAGATGCAAAGCCACTCGGCTCGTCTTTGTGGAGGATTACAGCAGCAGCAGTGAATTATTTCACCCCCGCATGAGCGACTGCAAACACCAACAGACCGAACAAAATAAAACGGTCACGCTGCGACTGGAGACGACTTCAGAGCAAAGTTACACAGAAAAAATGATCTCGTGTGAACGTTAAAAACATTCAATCTTTTCACAGCCTCAACATGTAAACAATAATGTTTGTTTTCAATTGAAAAACTTTATTGATGTGAGCAGAGACACATTCAGAGAAATATACTAAAAATGTATTTTAAAGTCTTTGGTGGTCGGAAGGAGAGATTTTAACAGCTGTTAATGACCTGATAATCAGAGAAATGATGTTTTCTTTCTGCTTTCTGTCGAGCTGTTGGTTCTTTAACGTCCTTCTGCAGCTCGACCGCAGATTAAAAGCTTCATTTGGACTCGAGGGAAATTCAGCTTTTACATAACGAGCCTCATTATCTGCAGGTTTGTCCTGCCACGTTTGTTTACGACGTGTCGGAGTGACATCATGTCAGGTGTGTGCGTGTGTGTGTGTGTGTGAGAGGACTCACCTCTCCTGCTGCCTTGCTCGGGTGTGATGCCCTCTGCAGCCACATGTGGCTCCTCCTTGAACCTGTGAAAAAAGCTGCAGGGTTAGACACACTCATATTCAGTGTGTGTGTGTGTGTGTGTGTGTGCGTGTGCGTGTGTTGAAATAAAGATGACAGACACTTCCTGTCGTCCTCATACGTCCTCTGTTCGTCTCTCGGAGGAGACGTGAGTTTTATCTTTAAATCATTAAAGTAGAAAACTGGGTGAAAGTTCATCAACTTTACCTGAACAGAGAACAAACTGCTAAAAAACATTTTTGCAAAGCACACGTGAAATAATCGATGTCTGCTCCTCCGTGTGGGACGAACATTTTGATCTGATCAGAGAAGATATTTTAGTCGATCTCTGTCTGGTTTTGATAATTAATCACATGGATGCTGCTTCGTTCTCTGGATTCTTTTCTTCACATGTACAACGTTTTCATTTCGATACGATGAGAGCAGAGCTGCTGAAATCAAAGAACCGATGAGTCAGTCTGGAGGAAAAGAATCTGGGATTATTGTGACCATTAAACAATCAACTCATCTTTCTGAACATTTGGTTGATGACTTTCTGCTTTCTGCTGACAGATCTGAGTGAATTTTGGGGTCTTTAGGAAACGATTGTCTGCTTCTTTCATTATTTTCTGACCTTTAATACAAAGAACGATGAGTCAATAAATCAAAAATAATCTCTAGCTGAAGTCGCAGATCAAACGTCATTATCAAACTGGATCTACGGAGGCCTGCAGAGCTCAAAAGGCTGTAACGTGTTCAAAGCTTTTCAAATCAATAAAATAAGTGACTGATCGCAGCCCCCCCTCACATGTTCTCCGTCTTCTGAGCGTCCCACTCTCGTCTCCACTGGCCCGTGGCGTTGCGGTGGCGAGCGAGTCTCTCCTCGTCGATCTGCTCGCGCTCCTTCTTCCAGCGCAGGTACTCGGCTCTCTCCCGGCCCGTCATGGACATCGTCATGTCGACGGAGCCTTTGGGCCCCGGCCGCCGACTCTGCGGGGACACGAGGGCTCGTCAGACACGGGGGGAGGAAGAAAAGTGCAGCAGGAAGGACAGAAAAGACGAGCACGCTCACGGTCCACTCTTTCTCCAGCTCGGCTCCCGTCTTCACGTTGTCGAAGTCCAGACCCCCCCAGTTCCTCACGTGCCTCCTGCTGCCCTCCTTGCGGTCCGTGTCCGGAGCTGGACCCGAACGTCGCGGGTCGTCCAGGAAGTTTCGGATCGGCTTGTCTCCGTCCTGCTACGGAGAGAAACTCTGAGCGTAAGTTTGCTTCAAGTAATCAGAGTACTTTACTAACTTTGTAAAGAACAGATTAACACGGCGGCAAACAGGAAAACTGAGGCAGGTTTGGAAACTGTCGAGAGAAATACGAAGAAATCCAAGAATTATATCTGCTATTTATGCAAATTCAGCTGTGAAATAACACCTCACCACTACGTATGTATGCTGAGGTGTATGTGTGTAAATCCTGTTTCTTTCTTTTCTGTTTTTATTCTTACTTACTATTTATTGCACACTGTTTTTCGTGTCTTTGTGTCTATCGCTTAATGTCTTTCTTCACTGTGCTTGAGCTGCTGTAACAGTGAAACTTCTCCACTGTGGGATCGATAAAAGATCTGAGCTTAAGAAAACAAAGATGGTTTAAATCAGTGACGCTCGTACCCGCTGTCCTCGCTCATACTCTGCTATTCTCTCCATTTCTTCGTTCATCTTCTCGATGTTCTGTCGCCTCTTCTCCTCCCACTCCTGTAAACAAAACATCATCATCATCATCGTCATCTTCGTCACAGGGCCGTGGTGAGACTGAAGAGCTGCTGTTTAGTTTCAGGAGTAAAAACAGGAGTGAACCTCGTTACTTTATCAGACCTGCAGCCAAACTTTTCACCTTCACTCACCTTTGACTTCCTGTCCATGCCTCCTGGAGTCCCTCCTCCTCTTCCTCCCTCTGCCTCTCCTCCTCCTCCTCCTCCTCTTCCTCTCCGTCCTCCTCTGCGTCCTTGTCCTCCTACTTCTCCAGACTCTCCATCTCGGGGTGTCCTGGGTTCCCTCTCTCTCCTCTCCTGGCGTCCTCCTCCTCCTCTCTGACCCCCCCTCCCCACTCGTCCTGAGCCCGTCCTCCTGGGGGGGCTGTGGCCGTCGTTCTGCCCTCCGTGTCCGTCGCTCTCCTCCGACGTCTTCCGGCCGCGGGGAGCTCCAGATTTCCACTCGTTCACGACCCTCTTCTCCTGCAGGAGACAGACGGGCGTCAGACTGAAATGTTTGAATCGTTTCAGTCAGCGAGTCAAACTTCAGATCTTTTCTCTGCTCTGATGCTCCCATCAGAGGACGTTTAACACACTGAAGAACCACATTTGACCTTCGACCCTGAATCGCTGATTCAGACACGTGTGGAGCATCTTTTCAGAATAAAAGCTGATCAAAGCCACAGTGCTCAAAGAAAAAGACTCCTCCATCAGCTGAACGCGTGAAACGAAGAGTTCGATCACATCAGCGTAAAAAGGTGAAGACACGGTGGATGTTTGCTCAGCTTGTTTCTGCTGCCCACAAGTGGACAAATCATGCACTGCTTTAAAACGGAGTCATTTTATATCAACAAATCTATTATTTTACCATTTATCATTTCAGATTTTAAATATGCACACTGTTTCTGATTAGAGTTTTTCTTTTTCTCGTATGATGCTGAGATTTAGATTATAGGGCTCGTTTTCAAGGACGTTTGTGTAACTTGTGGAGGAAATTTCATTTTTCTTACATGTTTCTAAAAGAGGTACAATCGAATCTGATCTTTGCACACAAACTCGTCTCATGTTTTGCTCAGCTGCCTCTCAGAGTTCATGCAGAGATTCACGAGGGAAGATCAGTCAGTTATCTTTGGGCTTAACTTGAGTTTCTGGTATCGTGAAGCTGGCTCACTTTAAACGGCGAGGTATCACCATGGCAACAGTACCACCAACCAATCAGCTCAGTGGAAGGACAGAGTCATCATCCCTTCAGCAGCCAGGACAAAAGTGCAGACTTTAAAATGAAATGAGGTGTAACACAGAGTGAGATATTTTTAGAGACTGGCTGCTCCTCTTCATGTGGTTTTACACGGAGAGTTAATGACGATGAAAACACGACGCAGCTCAGATTAACGCTCTGATGATGCTTAAAATAAAACTAAACCCTCTGCAGAGAAATCTTCTGTTAACCAGCTCCAGGGATCAAAAATGAAACACGTCAGCAGGCGGCTGAAACTCATTTTAATTTGACTTTATGAGCATCTCATCCTCAGAACAGTTTATTTACAGCCTCACTTTTAACACTTCTCTTTCTGATGATGCGTTATATTGGTCCTATTTTGCTGTGTTGAATATTTATTTTCTTTTTTACTGTTGCTTCAAACTCGGCCTCTTTCACC
>JAVQJZ010050963.1:0-12043 GCA_036025355.1 Leiopotherapon unicolor | reverse complement strand
TGGATAAATGTTCATAATAGCTAAAAGTAATGGACAAATTGTTGAAATACAGTTCAGACTGTGATGCATGTGCCCATTAACAGTTGAAACAGCTTACTAAAAGTAATGGATACATGATTTAAAGTAAATGTTGAGAAAGCAATAAGTAAATGTGAGGGATCTCAGTGAGAGATCAGAGAAAGCCATGCTGATGTTTTATGGTTTATAAGATAAGTGAAGAGGAACCAGCACTCATAAAACCTCGTAGAATTAATGAGGTCATAAAATATTGATCTATAATAAATCCAAGTTAAACCGGCGTATACTGTATCCGCTCAACTCCGAGAAGTGAAATCTGTCCCAGTTAAACACGGCCCCCGCCTCGTTTTATTTTTACTGGCATTGATTATCAGATAATGTAGTCCAGTGTAATCCAGTTAAACAGATCTGCAAGAATAAAGCTTAAATAGTGAGTTCAGTGTTGACTCTATAGTTGCTGTTAAATTGTAGAAACACTCTTTAATATAATGCAGTATAACCCATCACCACCCTCCAAAATAATCAGACCAGCGAGGACTAGTTACCACGTCTCAAACCAGTCCAGCACCTGTTGGAGATTTTGGGACAACATTAGACAAGCAACCTCATTAAAACACAAAATAATGGCAGTTTTGTTAAATCCTCCTGCAGATTTTCAAACTGTTGGCGATTCTCTGCGGGGGGGCGCTTGAAACTGTTCTGGAGGCTCGCGGTGGCCAAACACCACACTCAGGAAGTTAATGTTGGTTTTTCCCTTCCCAACACTTTGTCACCCCATTTTAAGCTGAATCAACACTCTTGAACATTAAATGCTTCATGAAAATATAAATAAAAGATTTACTGTAGCGGCCACTGAATTGGAGTCGGTGCACTTCATAAACTGGCGACTCAGTGTGTAAAGAGTTTCCTGCAGGAAACATGTCAGCGGAGGTGCTCCTGACTCCTGTTGATCATGAAGTGTGCTTTAATCATGACAGTCAGTTTATTGTCTTTGACTGTTTCTATAAAAAGGTAATCGTTTTAGAGTTAGGGCTGTGTTATCAACATTTACTTTAAAATACAGCATTGGGATCCTTATTTGCTCACCTGTGTGACCTTTGACCTTCAGCTCTTCACACGTGCTAGATTCTCAAACACAACATGGACATCGCTGTCTTTGCAAGTGATTCCCGTCCTGCATCTTCAAAGTTTGCTGTGAACCACGAGGCCTCTACATCTGATGTGCTCTCGAGCTTTGTGTGGGGAAGGATTTTGTTGCTGCTTTCATATCTGAGCATCGTATGGCAGCGCGATGCCACACTGCACTCTGGGGAATAAAGAAGGCTCGGAGAGACTACTTAAGAGTGCGCATTTATGTTGGTGATTATTTTGTTTGTGCCGATGCTCCAGCTGAACAAATGAAATCCTTGGATGACTGAATATGCAAAAGCGGCTTCAAATTATGCAGACGCATTCCAAAACACTGTATTGAATAATTTCTGGCTCAGAGAGTGTTGTTAACATAAATAAACACAGAAATCCAAGCAGCTCCTTGCAGCTGCAGAGCTCCATAGATGCAGTGTGTTTGTGGGTCTGAGGTTTGCACAAACATGTCCATCAGAAGACGGTTTGCTGCACCCAGATCTCAGTTTCAGTCGCTTTCGTGAAAAAATATTATTTTATTCATTCTGTGTTTGACGTGTTGGACGTGGTGGTTAAATATGCAGCACCAAAACATTTCATGGGAGAAGCCCAAACTGTGAAGGAATCTAATTTTATCACTCCCACTGCTTTAATTGAGTGTGAAGTCTCCAAGATGCTGTCCCCAGACACACACACACACACACACACCTCAATTCTGCCTTTATTTTGGACTCTGTTTACCTTGACAATTAACTACTGAATGGACATTTCTGTCTCCTCGCAGGGACTTTCCCAAAGTGCCTCATTACCTTTGTATTTTTTCTTTTTTTTTATCCAAAAGTCAGTGCTGATGGAGAAATCGATGATTTGGCTTTATGATAATGGCCAAATGAAATGTGTGAAATAGGAGGTGTTCGTAAAATGACTTAAAGATATTTTCCTCCTGCAGGTTGGCGTAGTGTTTTAGATCTGATGATGACCGCTCTGATGCTGATGATCATCAAGCGTCTGAAAAGAACATCACCTCAGACGCACGCAGGCCTTTGCAAGCCGAGCGGCGTGGATGTTGTGCTCCTCTCTCATTACCTTAACAAAGGCTTACCTGTGCCTCTTCTCTCTGCAGCGTCGCAGTGGGTGTGGGTTTCTATGGCAACAGCGAGACCAACGACGGCGTGTACCAGCTGACCTACTCCCTGTACAACGCCAATCACACGCTGGGCGGCGTGGACAGTCTGGTAGGTGAAGCCCCCCCAACATCAGTGTCAAAAGATGAATGTCTCCCACTCATGGAAACACACGTAAACACACGTAAACACACAAACACACGTAAACACACACATATACCTCTGCATGATTCTGCATGAATTTGGTTCGTAAAAACAAAAACATTCAGCTCTTTCGTAACACTCTCAGCTTATAGATGAGAGACCCATCCAGCTAGAGACAAACAGCTCTGAGTGAAGGCTTTAAAAAAACACTGGTTGTGATTCAGACATACACACACACACACACACTCAAGAAAGGAGAAAAGCCCAGAGGACTCAATTTAGTATGCCTTTAAATGCTTTTATGGTCTTTTTTATGACTTTTTACCGCTACACACAAATTGACAGCCTCTCCACACACAAAAAAAAACCTCTTCCCTCCCAGACAGACAGCTCTCTCACTTTCTCTCTCTCTCACACACACACACATACACACACACTCTCTCTCTCACCCTCCCTGCTCCACCTACTCCCAGCCGCTGTGGCCTTAACAGAAACAAAGACTCGTCCTGTCTTTCTTGTGCTCACTTTAGCTCAGTGTGTGCGCTTGCTCCGCGTCTATTTTTATCTGCCTCACTTCCCATCTCGGAGACGCTCATCACACAGACGCCCAGATGTAGCCGTTGCAAAATTCGCACTAATGACAGGGCATATTTCTCCTTTTAGTCGAGCGTCAAACTCAGAGGAGTTATAACAGCTGGATGTTTTCTGAAGGATTTTCTTCCCCACAGATGTTTTTGAAAAAGCCATTTTTGAAGTCATATGAAAGTTAATTACCTGACAACACGATTAGCGAAAGTACTTGGCAGTTTGACTTCTACAGTGTTTACATCACAAAAATGATCATTTGACACTCGATTCCCAAAAACTGTTAACACAGCTGTGGAAGAAAGATACTCAAACAGAGTGCTGTCTCAGTGAGCTTTACATTTGGTGTGACAACCCTCAAGACTTAAGATTTGTCGACCGAAGCAAACCGAGTCTTTCCTTCAGACATAGACTGAGACTTGACTTGAAACTGGGCTGAAGACTTGTGCAGAGTGACTTGAGCCCTCACCTGAGACTAGATTCACGTGAGACTCGACTTGAGACTTAAGACAGATTGACCTGACACGTTCATAGACAGATCTGAGGTTTGACTTGAAACTTGTAAAGATTAGCTTCAGACTTTGTCACAGATCTGAAACTGTTACAAACACCTCGTTCCGTTTTTCCTCGCGTGGCGTTTGTAAAGCCACGGGTTGTTTTTTTCCTTGACGCTGTGTGGCCGGCAGCGGCTCAGCGGCGGTGTCAGCGCAGCACGGACCCCGAGTGGCTCGCTGTCGAAGAGAAGGGATTAAGTCTCCATCTGCGTTAATGGAGATTAATGTGGTGGTATGCGAGCCACTTAATACGGTGACTCAACATGGCCTCAGTAATAAACACTTTACCAGGAGCGTATAGAGCCCACGGCGCACTCTCTGCAGCACTGAACTGGGACTTCTTACGCTGATGATGAGGGAAAACGAACTCGGATTTCAATGGATGGTATCTCTTAGCCGTCTCGCTCGTATCAGGGCGCTTTATAAATAATTTCAACTGGAAACACATAAGAACTCTGATTAATGATGTCGGAGGATCAGTGGAGCTGCTGCACATCGTCAGTCGGGATTAGTTCAGACGTGATGTGAATTAACCGGTTAACATAAACCATTAGCATTTTTGATTTACTCCACCTAATCAATATCACATCATGTAAAGCTTGTATATACAGAAAGATAGATACGTCTCTTTTGTCATCTCTAGATGAACTGCCCTGTGATTGTCTCCTATTATTCTCGTCAAGCACTTAGTTCATTTCCCAACGTCGTATTAAGCGAGAGAAATCATTAACATATAGCTCATCTGAAAGCTTGTCAGCGTGTCCCTCTGGGACGTGTGAACTCGTGCAAACACATAATTGGACATGGTGGCCTTTGTATTAGCATCTTATTCGTGTGTGTGTGTGTGTGCGGTCACTGGTGTGTGTGTGTGTGTGCAATGAGTGAGTTCATTGCACGCAGCTATAGACTGTTAAGAAGTCCGGTTCTTGAGCAGCACAAAGAGCCCAGTGTGCCGCACACAGTTCCCAGTCTCCCCCCACCTAATCAACCATGAGCCCGGGAGACAAAGCCATTTGACGGAGAAGAACAAGGAGCAATGCTCGCCCCGTCTGATTGGCAGAGTTGTGATTGAAATCGGTATTGAAATCGCTGACAATGAAGGCCTCGCTGCCGTTTGGCCCACACAAATGCCTTTTAGCCCGGCTCCAAGAGAGTTTAGAAGTGAGCGAGCTTCTAAAGGCTCGGTGTATACAGAGGCAAAGGAAGGAAGTTAGACTCATTATCGGTGGATGCCTTTTTTTGTTTTGTTTTGTTTTTTTCTCGGCTGCTGTTGAGACCTTGATTAGTTACGGTCTGGAATATATGCTTATGATGTGTTTATGAACTCCTTCTCACACGGAAATACACACACACATCTTTCAAAGCGAGAGCATGAATTAAACAAAGCGCTTGCATACTGAGCGAGGTGCAATTTGGAGGTGCAAAAGAAAAAGAAAGAAATGCATCAACATGGCGGTAAAATCTGGAAACGGGCCAAGCGAGATGCTTTATGTGTGCTGTAATGGGAGTGATGTGACATTTGAGGTGCTTGGCCGCGCTGATAATAACTCTTTTGTTTGGAGATGGGTGTTGTGTGAGAGTTTTGGCAGCCAGCGGTCACCTGGCGGACGGGTCCATGTCTGGGTCAGTCGCTGAGCATTTGGCCGGAGCTCAAACACAGCTTGGAAGTTTGCCCGCTGCCTAATTACAAACATGCATATTTACTCAGATTTCTCATAATTTGCTCCTCGTAACAATGCGAAGTGCTGAGGTGTTCATGCGAGGGAACGATTATGATTTGATCAATTATTTTTGTCTTTTGGGGAGAAGTTTGAAAGATTATGAGTCTCAGAGGACTTGAGGGGTTGATAAGTGTTCCCATGTTCTCAGAGTGTTCCCGATTTTTAACCCGCAGCACTTTTTGCGTGGGAGGAAATCTGCACAGCCCAGGAGGAGTTCAGGCCTCCTTGCTGTGTCCGTGCACGTGCATTTTTTTATAGTCTGACCCTCGAAAGCCCAGAAAAAAAAAAGATTTCTGTTCAAGTATCTCAAGGTTTCCGGATCTTGCCCGTGAGGGATGATGAAACGGAGCGCGGGATCAACAAATAGATCAGTGCGGTGCGGGCAGTAAAGCCGGATTTATGGTCCCCACGAGGGGTTAACTGGAGTGCGGCTGTCGTTACCTGCAGCAAAGGTTTTGATTTGGTTTTGAAGTCCGGCATCATATTTCGTCCTTTGAGGTCACAACCAGCATCCAGCTGGGTGTAATGTAGGTGGTCAGGCCTATTGTGTTTTACTTGTAATCCCTATTTACATGCAAGCAGTTGTGGGAATTTTTGTTTCCATTACTGAGTAGAAGAAATGTTTTGTTTTGCTTTATTAATGTTGTTTGATTCACTGGAATGAAAAGCAGGTTTCCTGTCAGGATGACTTTATGAGACAAGTCTTATTGAAAAGTTGTTTTTCTACCTACTTCATGTTTTCTTCAGCATCAGACCAGGATAATTGACAGATGTGTGATATCGACTCTTCTTGTCTCCACAGTCGCAGTAACTCGATTCTAAATTGTTTCCCCCGAATGTATTTGTTAAAAGAAAAACCTTTGTTTCATTTACTTTTGTTTGGGAGTGTGTAAGTGCTCATTAAACGACATCCTTCCCTTGTGTGCTGAAGACCTCTGACGTCTGGATCTTTAGTATGTGGGCTGCCAGGTGTGACCCCAGTTAAGATTCAGCTTTTGTCGACTTCCCTGCTCTCAGATTGCATGATGGTCAGCCTTGTATAGTTGAAGGGAAAGGACTGAGGCTGCGCCAGAGGTCATCCCTGAAGCCAAACCACTTTCCGCTCCGCTCCACCCCGGCGTGAACTTCTGCTCTCTTGAGAACTCAACTAAAGCTGTTCATAGAGCTGCACTCACAGCCGACCATTTTCTGCGCTTCCTCCCCGCGGTCAGCAATCTTCGCTGTGTGAGCCGTCATTTTTTTCCAAAGGTCTTCATTTAAATCTGCTCAGCGTTTCATCAACCAACCCATAAACACCTGTATGTCCCTCTGCAGGACTACCTCTTAAAAGCTGTGTGGTCGTCAAGCATCTGCGTGGAATACAAAAAAAAAAAAAAGAAATGGAGGTAGGAAACAATTTATTTTTAAAGAGATGTTCTCCTGAACTTCGTTACCCAGCGGTGAAGATGGTGTCTATCTTTGGGTTGACCGTCGTGCCGAGGCACTTCAGACCCATGTTCCATTTCACGCTTCAGCTCCCACATTCAATTTTAATTGAAGAAAGCCCGTCCAACACAAAGCCGGCGACAGTGAATTAGAGCAGGAGAAAAGCTTTAATCCTATATCTTACCCTTTGTTTGGCTTTGGCAAATACGTCGGTTGGCCCTTGTTTATCAGGCGATTACAGGATGAGCGCGGGGAACAACGGAGGTGATGCTCGGCGGGTAAAATGAGCAGCAATTTTCGTGTAGACCTGACTGCAGTTGCGTGAAAGCCCTGCAGTTTACAAGCCATCTCAGAATTAGTCCCCCAAGTTTTGGAGACTGAGGGTTTATTAAAAGGCTTCAAGACACAGAAAATTGTCTTCATCAGTCGTACTCCGGCTCAGAGTGTGATCCACAACTTACAAAAAAAAATCCAAAACTGGAAAACATTTTCTGTTTGAACGCAGAGATGGACACTCTGGGGCATCGCTTCACCTGAGGCGGTGCACCAGCCCCAACAGGCCCAAAAATAGAGATCAATTTCTAGTGAAGGTGGTGGTATTTATGTTCTTTAGGGCCCGAGAGGCAGTGTTGTTATGTCGGGGTCAAGACAGAAGCAGAGAATTCAACAAGAGTCTATTTCCAGTCCTGATCTGGCTTAATATCTCACAGTTTAAAACAGATGCTGTGATATTAATGATCATGTAGTATTAATAGTCTTACCGTTTTATTCCAAGTATAATCATAGGATTGATTCTAAGCCCAAGTGAAGGATGAAATTCTTGTTTTTCTGTTTAATTAGATATCAGATTTTATCATATAATGTTACAGACAATGAGGCAAGTAAATGGATGTGAGACTAAACGAACATGCCCTCCCGTCATACTGCCTCTTCAAAATCAACTCATGTAAACCAGAACCTTTACATAATGCTCACTGATCTATATTTTCTTCCCTTTCCTCAAGCTATCTGTGTTTGATTTTTGACAGCACATTGTCATCCTTCCAGCCGAAGGCCACTTGGCATTTGTCACAGTTGTGTCATTTACCGTGATTTCATTTCGTTTTTTTCTTTTCTCGGTTTTGTTTGTTGTTTGCCCTCTGGCGCCTCAAAGTGAATATCCCACAGTAAAATAGCTCTGCACCAAACGAGCTTCTTCTCTGCAAACTGTTTGTTCAGAGAGATGCGAGGCGGAGAACGCCTCCCCGTGCTGGTGCTCAAAAACATCAGACCGAGATAAAGACCGAGGAAGACCGAGGCTGGGAATCATATCTGCTTGATCGGTGCAGATCACTTACACGGATGAGGATCAGACCAAGACGAAGGAGAGATTAGGTGGATTGGCTGTCTCCCCCGGCGTTTTAGATAAGATTCTCACACAGGAGGCAAGGATCAGATGCATGCCTTCATTTCTCACCCGCGATTTCATCTGCTCAGTCTGAGGAAGAAGTGGCTGCGATGAGCGATCGGATAACAAACTGCAGAGCACCACAGTCCCGTGAACATAAACCCTCTCCTCCTGTACGCCAATATTTTTGTCATTTAAAGTATTAAAGATGTGATGTGTAAGATATTTGATTACAATATATTTAAATAATTCTGATAGCATAGTATTTTAGCAGTCTAGGTGATAACTGGAACAGTCAATATGTGGCCTAAAGTCCATTGATTACCATGTAGTTCTTCTATATGGCCACTGCAGGCGCCAGAGGAAATCACATTTTCTTCACATAGTGGCTGCAAATAATAAATATTACAGCCAAACAGCCGTACTCTTTTTTAATGCCGTTATCTCAAGAATTATGTCGTCTTCTTGAGATAACAATGCCTGTTTTCTGATGATAAGATCATTTTTGTCATTATTATAAAATAACAAAGTCTTATTTTCTAGATAACGAGATATATGTATTTATATGATTTTCTTTTTTATCTCTGTGGAAAAACTGTGTAGCTTCACAGCTACTGGGTTTTGGATTTGAACCTGTTAGCCCAGCTAAGAATAAGCAAGTATAGCTAATGGACGGGTATTTTTATACAAGCTTGCTGTCCAAAATGAAGTCTT
Source organism: Leiopotherapon unicolor (assembly GCA_036025355.1). Lineage (NCBI taxonomy): Eukaryota > Metazoa > Chordata > Actinopteri > Centrarchiformes > Terapontidae > Leiopotherapon > Leiopotherapon unicolor. Next base: position 3,249 of record JAVQJZ010050963.1, on the reverse strand, counting down.
TGGTTTTAAGCAAGGGTTGGTAACCTCACTTAAAACACCTCACTTAATCATCATGAACGTGAACACCCAACACCATTAGTATTTATAGCGTCACTTTTCAGGCCCTTCAGCTGCCTCAGTTCTCACCATCTTTGAAAAGTCACACCAGTGTTGGCTCTCGCTTTATCTGACCTCTTTTTGACCTTGCCACTCTCTAGTCCTGTGCTCCAATTACTTTAATTGGTCCAGATGAAATGATTGGATGGTGATTTTATTCTCGAAACTGAATTTTCCTGAACATTTTTGCTCTGGATATTCAAGGTTCATAGAGGATACATTATGCTAACTAGATCCTATAACCTTTAATCTATCCCTGTCTTCTGCTCAAAATCTAAATTTGTTTGATTCTTGAGTAAAACACTGACTGCACTCCCATCAGATTTAACTGTACTCCTAATTTTGTGCTGAACTAAATTACCGTGCCAACATGCTGAATTAAGACGGTGGAGCGGGTAAATATTACTTTCTAAACATCAGCATGTTACCATTGTCACTGTGAGTGTGTTAGCATTTAGCCCAAAGCGCGTTCGTGCCTAACAAACATCCTCTCAGAGCTGGCGGCGAGAGCCGTGGGCGCCCGGCGTCGTTTCCATCCATCCAGTGTGGGCCGCGATCTGAATGCAAAACCCGGCTAATTACTTCCACCCAACCTCTCTCAGCCTCAGCAAAGCCCGGCCCTGACAAACACTGCAACAATATGAGTTTTCTCTCCTGTGAATGCCAAGTACCCAGAGCTGAATGAAAGCATTTATTACCCTTTTTAATTATCAAATAGCACGATGTTTGTGTGAATGCCATTTCCCTGTAAACAACTTCTCCCTTCAAGCAAAGCACGGAGTAATTAAATCCAAGGAAACGGGTACAGGAGATCTTCGCTCCACACACATAATCTGGTCTTGCTGTATTTGGCCGACGAGGTAAAAAATCTGATGTGTAAAAAGAAGTCTGAATTAGTTTTGCTCGCCGTCTGCCTCACAGGATCAACTCCCCCTTGGGGAACGGATTAGCTGCTATATGATTACGTGGCGTAAACAAGTAAACACACTATCTGTCTCATTAGTGAGGTATCAGTTTTGGGAAACGGGAAAGAAAAAAAATGTCTGACAAACAAGCAGCAGTCGTGGAATGCAAAACCACGGCAGCAGCAAACCTACTATTTCACCTCGGGGCTCGCTTGTTTTGGCTGTTTTCCAAGCTGAACTGTTTACTCAAAAAGCGGACCTCTTCACCGACACCCACACTCGGTTTTCCGGCTCTCCCACACGGTCCCCTCTGTCTGCTCCGCTGCAGATTGGCAGTGCAGCCCAGCCTCATGTTTAGGCTAATTTCAACTTTGGCCACTATTTTTTTTTTTTTTTTTGGGAAAGTTTCTCTGGCAAAAAAGTTGTCCAAAGGCACCCACACACGGGCAGAATACTCTACTGTGCTCATGTCAGAGAAAAGTCTGTCAATACTTTCAATATTATTCTGGCAGAAAGGTGGAGGATATCGAACATTATCTCCTCAAACTGGTGTGTTATCCTGCTGAACTTGTGCCTCATCACCCATCATGTTCTTTGTTATTGTCCATGCAAACAATATTATTCCCCCTGAGTGCTTCATTTGTTAAGTTAATGAGCTTTGAATGTAAAAATTCTCAATACATAAGAGCAACTGATATTTGATATTCCACTCATCCCTCCGCTCACCTCCTCTCCTCTCCTCTCTCTCGTGACCTCCAGGTGACAGGCACCATGGGCAGCATGAAAAGCGGGTTGCACCAGCACCTCGCCAGGCTGGATGAGATCTTCGCCACGCGGGGCGACTACGTGCAGACCCTGCAGTTCATGCAGCAGATGGCCGACAACGTGATCAAACAGCTACTGGGCCTGCCCGACTGGGAGGAGGCCAAAATGAACCTGGCGATCGGTGCTGATCAAATCGCAAACATAGAGTACTACAGGTGAGGAACGTGGAAAAAAATACACGTGTACGGCTTGTACGGGTGAACTTGAGCTCTGTTTGCTCACGGCGTCAGTGATTCACACGGAAAAAAATGAGAGGACGAAGATTTCCTTCAAAACATTATGTACTGTTGTTACTTATTTATCTTGGGAACAAATAGCCATCAATGTGGTGTTAATCATCCAGGAATTCATATTTTTATGATCAGGTATAAATGCCATAATTTAAAGTAAAAACAAATGACTTGCATACTTGTATACTTACATAATATCATGTCTCTTTTGTGGCTGCTATCACTGAGCAATTCATCTGCCGAACACGCAGCTGAATAGCTTCATTCTGCACGTTATGACCTGAATATATCACATGATATTTAGTGAATAGGATGAGGTAACGTGGTTGCATGCGTGCGTGTGTGTCATCCACTTGCGTGAATGTGCGGTGTCACGCAGACGTACGAAAATAGACGGCCCCCATTAAATCATTAGCAATCGTCAACAATTACAAACAGCAACAACCGCAGCGTGTTAAGTTGCCATTATCCGAGCTCTTGTCTCATTACCGTTAAACTTGTACAATCATTGTCTACGGGCGCAGATGGGACCGCGGCCAATTTTTCTAGCCCTTGATGGGTATTTCTATGAGCGCGTGGTAACAGACAGGCTGGTGCGTTTGTATTGATCTGTAATGTGACTCCTCTGCTCCGCCGATAATTCAATACCCACCATAGCTCCGTCTCCTTAATAAAGTGGGCAGACTGAGAGCAGACAGCCAGACATCGTAAGCCGTTAATGGACTCATTATCACCGCCTCACCTCCCAGCAAATAGTTTTTGTTCCGTCGGGCGTGTGTGTGTCTGTGTGTGTATATTGTGTTAGTTTGTGTGTTTTTTTGGTTTTCTTTTTTATTTGACATATAGTTAAAGTGTTGATGTGTCTGAGTTGGCCGTCTACCCTCAAAGTACTCGTGCTGAAATGTTTTCTGCACTCTTCAAGCCTCCGTGATTGTCGTGTCACTTTACTGAATCGCAGAATAGCTCAGTTTTTGATGTTCCAGACAGAAACTGCAGCTCTCAGGCACTTTATGAGATGTGCGTCCTATTCGAGTTTTTGAACACCTTTTTTAAGACATTTGATATTTACTCAGAGGTTTAGATTTGTGTGATTTGATTTGATTTGTTAGGTTAGTGTGCATAAACTGTGGGATAGATGACCTTTCACAAGTTTCCGTCTGCATTTTATTTCAAACTTTAGTTCGAAAAGCAGC
>JAVQJZ010050887.1:0-12157 GCA_036025355.1 Leiopotherapon unicolor | reverse complement strand
GGTTGTACATTCTGCATGAGGTGTCAGACTCATGGGACATTGCTGTGCCTTTGTAACTACTGTATCCATTTGACTACGTGTGTTAAAAATAGTCTAGTCTTCCAAACAGGGCTAAAAAGACCAAAAATAAGTCACCTGAAAGCTTCTGTCTTGCAGAAGTGAAATATTTTTTGAAGCCGCTAAGAGCACAGAGCAAAAGTACAACATCAGAGCAGAGCGCTGAGCTTGAAACACATTTCCTATCTATATTCTTCTGCAGCAGCTTTGATGTTCATCTCTGATTGTACACACAGTTATGACAGCAGAAACATTCACAAATAGTTTATTTCATAAATGTCTGCACGTGTATCTGGCTCTTGCAGGTTTATGTATGCAACATTATCCTCTCACCATGCGCTGGTAAGGGTCCTGGGTCTGGTTGGCAGTGTCCAGCAGCTCACTGTACTCCAGCTCCTCGCACAGCCTCTGTAAGGTGTTGAGAGGCTCATTGAGCTGTACTGGCATGGCCACCTTGGACAGGTCCTTACCAATGTTGTTCTTCAGGATGTTCCACAGGCTCACGCTGCTGGTGGGGCTCGGGGCGGGCAGCGTGGAGCGCCGGTGGGCCAGGGTCACCACACTGCTAACTGGTGGGGGAAAGGAGTAATGTGGAGAGATGAGCGGAGAGAGAAGAGGAGGTTTTAAATAACAGTGACAAGTGAGACAGAACATGTGTGAGAGCTGCGGTGGGAGAGAGGCAGTTGCTTGAATCAGATGTCATAAAAAAATCTCTGATGTTCACAGCTGATTTGATGGAGACGAGGATGTGCTGTGGCTTCAGAGGTGTTACACCCAACTGTGAACGAGCTATAACAGACCTGGTTAAGTGGAGCATTGTGCTCAAGGCTGTTCGGGAGGCTTTTCTTGACAGAGAGCTGTTCTGAATGAAAGTAAATACTGTGTTTTTTGGATATATTTTCTTTAATGAAAATTATTTTAAAAACACAAAAATGTGTTAGCACATGTAGGCTTTTAACCAGCTTCAATCTTAAAATACTTCACGTTGGCACAAGACTTCCCATTTGACACGTAGTCTGAAAACAAATCTAGATAGAGGGAAATACTGAAGAGATTATATCTCTCCCTGCACATGCTCTTATCATAACATGTTTATCAATCCAGATAAAATCATCTCTATTTGCAACCGAATATCATTAAATCTCAATACTCCTGTCTTAATCTAGCTAGCAACAAAGGGTTATACAGTAAAAATATACAACACCATCCACAGCAGTGGTTCAATAATGCCTGAAAACTTTGTCTTTGTACTTTGTCAAATACCGTATGATGAAACATTGTACTGAGTTTGTACACATGTCTGAAAGTTGGCAGTGATCATGTGCAACGCTGTCTCCAAGCAGGTGAGCAATTTCTGTGATTCCATTTATAATTTGCCAGATACTGACACTTTGAAAAAAAACACAAAAGCACCAAGAGGCTAAGACACCGTTACATTAAAGCGCACTAAAGATAGACAAGTCCTGTCTCTTCTGACAGAATTAGGTCCCTGTATCCTCTCTAACACAAACACGTTCAACTTGTTGCTGCATCACCTACCAGAGTTGTGTCTCTCACTGCCTCCCTCGTTGCTGTAGGTATCCATGGAGACGCTGTCACTGATATCACTGATGTACGAGTCATCGTCAGACACCTAGAAGCAGGAAATCAATGGTTAAAGGTCAGCCAGGACCAGAACATAGAATCAAAGGACAAACTCACACAGGCACGAAAGTCTTTAGACATTGAAACAGAAACGTTTAAGTACACGTGTTGTGATTTGCACGTTTGTTGGTGCTACAGCCAGCTCTGCGAGTAATAAGACAACTCTGTCCCTTGGTTAGATTAATTCTAAACAAGGTTTATAATTTGATTTTCTTTGTTTCACATAATCTTAAATTAAATAAAATTAAATTAGTTTTGTTCAGGAAAAAAACCATAAGTGATTCATTTTTTAAACCAAATTTCTATCCTATCACCCTTTATTGTTTTTAATCGATAGGACAGTGAGAGAGAGACAGGAAAGATGGGAGAGAGAGAGAGAAGACGCAGCAAAGGGCTGCGCTACACAGAGACTGAGACCTCTGATATGTGTGTGCGCTCTGACACGCTCTGATACATTTACGTTAAACCTAGAGATGAAGAAGATAAGGTAATAGATAGTGCCCCACCTCATTCTCAGAGGAGGAGGAGGAGAGGAGGTACTCTTGAGCATCAAAAAACTCTGAAATCGACTCTGGGATAGATGCTTTGCTCTCATTGGACACCTGGTGGACCAAGGAGTGGGAGCCGCCCTGACATTCCTGAAGGTAAGAGGAGGTCGGTTAGGTGAAAGTGGACCTGTGGTGGACATGTGTGTTGTAATCACACAGAGCTGTGATTATTTTTGAGTCGTAGCCACACTCACAGAAGCATAAGCGGTCTTCAGGCCCATGATCTGCACTGGCTGTGGGGCCTGCAGGTCGATGGTATGCCTCAGCCTGTCTCTCTCTGCTACAAGGGAACTGAAGGCTGATTTCAGCGTGGTGTGGACTGGAGAGAAGCAAATGCCAAAGATGGGGGATAAAAAAAGGGTGGTGACAGTTAAAGAGTTGTCATGGAAACTATCTTACTATATAGATGCGAACACGTAGAAAAATAAATAAATAAAATAATCCTTATCTATATACAGTAAATACATCTCCTGGGGACTTACTGTTGTTGGCCAGCCTGCAGAAGTCCTCCTGTAGACGGGATGCATCTGTAGGTGAATCCGGGGACTCAGGACACACCTCCTGGGTGTTTGTCTCAGTGGTGGAGAGGTTGGGGTTGGAGGCGTGGAGACGATGGGATTGGGATGAGATACAGCTTGGGACCTGGTGGGCAAAAAGGGAGAGCGGTTAAGAGCTGTAATCCATTACACACAACCCCCATCCAGATCATAAGGATTATGAACTTTTATGAACTTCAGCAAAAAAACTAGAAAAAGACGTATTTGCACCTGTAGTGTGGCCTTGGCTTCTTTGCCATTGTTTTTGGAACGCCATCTCCTCGGCCTCTTCTCCTTTTTTGGGATGTCATAAGTAGATGCCTGCAGCATGACATGAAATATTAAGGGAGTAGTAACCAAATAACTCGTAATGTCTTTATCCGTCTTACATTAATCCTTTGAGTACCTCTTACGCCACAGGAACATTAACACTTTTCTGTTACACCCACAAAAGTTGACGAGTGCCTTTTTATCTGACTTTAACATAGCTATAATGAAGACAAAGAACTTCCCCCAGTAGCTTAATCTATGTGCCCGTGCTCACCTGTAGTGCGCTAATGGCTGGGGCCGAATATGTGCGGTGGAGCACCTCCATGCTCTTCAGCAGCAGGTTGAGCTCCAGCAGGTACGATTCACATTCCTCCAAGTCTTAGCAAAAGAGAGATTGTTGTTGTTATTATTAGATAAAAGCTGCAGGTACCTGCAGGCAAAAAGTGACAAGGGACAAAACCTGAAAAGGCTCACTGCAGTGAAAGAGGCTATAAGCGATTGTTGACAAGGCGGGGGAGGCGAAGAAACTGGGAGATCATTAGTGAGCGGGCAGAAATAGGTAACACAACCACCAACCTTTGCAGCACTTGTTCATGTCCTCTGAGGAATGGAGCCAGGAGCTGACCTTAGCCTGGTGGACTGACGCTTGCTTGGTAAGAGTGGCCCTCTATTTCACAGGAAGAGACAGAAGAAAGGATGTCACGTGACTACATCCCTACCGCATCAGATTTAAAAAGAAACAACAAAATAAAGGCTTTCCCAAGAACAAGCATTTGAATAACTCACTTTCCTAAGGGAGTCGCTGAGGGAGGGGGAGGAAGAGGCGTGGGGGTGGAAAAGATGCCTCTCATGGGGATACATGGCGATCTCGCTCTGCCGAAACACACGGTGATGACGGAGCTTTGACACCCACTCCTCGAACAGCTCCGGAGACTTCACCTGGGTGGCATAAAGTCATATTAGGAGCACAGAAGCAGAAACTGTAAACACAGAAACAGTAAACCAGAGAGAAACCACGTACATTTTAATGTGCACATCAGGAGTTTACCTTTAAGTGATAGATGTTATCCTCTGTGTCCAGGTCGATGCACATGGCTTTCTTCTTGATCGACATGACAGAGAGGCCCACATCGATGCAGCCATGAAGCTTCCCCTTCTTCAGCTGCGAGTAAAAACACTCTGTTAGTGTGCTCCCTTGTGTGTCTAAATGCGGGAATGACAGAGAGACGGAAGTGATACCTACATCAGTTCCACGCTTTGCGTACTTCAAGATGCCTTTCTCCAACACAAAGTATCTCTAAATGGGAAGAAATCAGAGGCAGTCAGGGTTTGTTCACAAGAACAAATCTGTTGTCAGTTCTTGAATCACAGGTTTATTGCACTCTTTGGTTGTACAACAGTTAAAACAAAACAACAAAAAAAGTTATACAGACAATAACTCCACTTCTCCTTGACCTTTCCATTAAAATTTCACAACAGCACCACAGAAACACGTAATCAGCAGGGTGACCATGAACAGCTCAGGAGCACACCTTGCTCACTTTGGTGTTACGGTAAAAAAGAAATACACTGATAAAGCACCCTGATGGTACTTTAGACCTCCTTTACTGGGAAACGTCTCCTATTAAAGAGGCGATTCAATCCTGTTGCAAGGCAGAACTTTCCAGGTATGCATGAGCACACTCACACAGTGAGAAGAGGGGGAGGAAGATGAGTCAGGGTTACAGTATAATCAGCTGGGAATAAAAAGGATGGAAAGAAGGAAACACAGAGGGCTATAATGGTGAAGAGGAGGAAATGTGGAAATAGCTCGAGGTATTAAAAGACAGCGGCCCAGGGCTCTTGTTGGGCATTTGGTGAGGACTTAAGGTAATGTTAGTTCAATCCTGAGATCATCAGGAAAGAAATATACCCATTTACACCATTTCTCCTAAAATGCATAATTGCAGTATTTCTTTACAGGGTTTTATCTTGACTGTCCTTTTAAGAAATACAGCTACATGTAATGAATGCAGTGCAAAATACAAAATAGCAAAAATCTGCTTTGCCAAAATATGAGCAAACCCCCTTGTGGCCTGCTGTCTGACACCCCTTGTCCCAAAAGCTGTCATGTTCAGAGTGAAAATAGGTCAATTTGGTTGAATTAAAAAGGCAACACAAAATTGTTCTATAATAACTGTCACTGTCAGGAGATTTAAAAAAAACGAGCTGAGGTCCTCACCTTATGCCACCCCTTCATGGGCCACTTCCTCCTCTTGAGCAGGACGCCCTCCTGTCTGTCAGGCTCATGCATGCTGGCAGGAATCCCCCTGAGCCCCTCCACAATCTCCCAGCTGTCCTGGAGGGAGACACAGGGGCAAGACTGTGAGTTTGACAGACAAGTGTGTTTATTTCTATTGAAATAACAGAGGAATAACACAATGTAAACATCCAAACAATACATCACCTCATGTACCACTAAATGCTGACATGATGACAACAATGTTAATGTGCTTTAAGCATGTTTTAATATGGGTTATACCTCTTTTAGTCATAGAAAACAACCATTGCGATTTGAAACAATTTGATCACAACAACAAACGCACACACTTGCAGACTCACAGTAATAATATCTGACCTGCCCCATAGCCTTAGGCAGAACATGGTGCATTTATTTCAGCAAATATGAGGTCAACCCGTGTTAACTGAGAAGAAAAACAAATGCTGAATTGCAAAAGTTGGCTGAAAGCACTTTTGTGTTCGCAGAGTAAACACACACGCACTGCACTGTCACAACCTACACACACATACCTGGTTGCTGTCATGCTTCGAGGAGCCGCTGCTGTCACTGTGAGTGGGTGATGGCGACGTCATCTTTGGGCGACGTGACTGCTTTCTGCCCACCGTTGTCCCGTTTCTGTGGAAACCGCAGCAACAGAGATCACAGGAGAGTTGCCAGGAGCATCACTCTGACCTTTGAAGGCCACACCACAACAGTCAGCGCTGCGGAGAGGAAAGGTTAAAACGAACTGATGCCGGAGCAGCACACAAAGGTTACACTTATTTTAAAAAATAGAACAGCAGCAGGAGTGACAGGAGGAAAGAGGATCTCTTATGTGCCAGAGTGTCTGACTAACAGTGAACAAACTAATTGAAGATATAAAATCCCCAAAATCCAAAGCAGCTCTGTTTTAAGGAAGCTAGACACAAACGTCCCATGAATAATGAGTCCTTATCATGAGCTGTGTGACGTGTGGTGACTGATGTTATAAATTTCAGCTTAAGCACACACATATACAAAGTTAATATTTACAGCCATGACATCACCACACAGCCTTGATGATCAATCAAACATGTGATCATCAGAAAAAAAGCAACAAAAAAAAGTCCCACAGGAATCTCCAGAACATATTACAAACAAAACTAAAAGAAAAAGTAAAAGGTTATGACTGCAGTGGCTACTTCTACTCCCATGTGTCTGATGTAGCTACCACATCAAACTAATGAAAAGACTATATCTTCTGCTAAAAAAGCTTTTAAATAGTTCAGCAGGTGTTTTATAATCTAACGTTCCAAATATCTTCAAATCATATATATATTCAAAATGTATTTATTACACTGAGAAGCTCATATATGGATTTTTTCTCCCAGCCTGCTCCTTCCTTGATCTCTTAAAGTTTGAATGTGAATTTCAACTTTTTATTTATTCATGTGTTGACCAAATGTTGTGTATCTGAGGCTCAGCCAGGCCTGTGGACGTGGAGAGGGTCAGTCGGTTCACAATTCTGCTGTCCAAATTTATGAGTCCAAACAAGCCGCAGAAAAAAATGAGCAGAACTTGAAGAGTTTCGTGTTATGTCTCCTTGTAATTACAGAGACGTACTGTGCATGTTTACGGGTGTATGGGGTGAGGAGGGAAGGCCACATTCCCGCTGTGATGTAACATTCATTCCTCTCCTTTGCCACAAATGACAAGCCCCAACCTGGGCTGCACATGTTGTACCTATATGTGAGGTTTAAAGCCACTCCCTTTGTGCACTGATACCGTCTAAAGACTAAACACAGGTGTGTTTGCCTGGACCTGTGCTGAATAAGTCGGCAGGCCTCATCCCCGTCTGGCGGTAAGGTGACAACCTGTGTGCTTCTTTGTGTTGCACACTCGCATGCAAATGTGTGTAAACTCCTGTTTTTTTAAAGCACCTAACTATATCCTCTGCAAACGGTTTGAGTGTGTGTTTGTGTATTCTGCAGTTCCCCAAGGCCCTGCTTACAGTCAGCACCATGCCCAGGACATGAGTCATCACCAGGAAAGAATGTGCTCTGTGCTTCGATAGCCCCCTCCCAACACACCATAACACACACATACAGAGCGAGAGCTAGCCAGACAAAAAACACTGGGCTAAAAGCAGACTGAAACACACGAACGGCCCACCAAATTCACGGCTCTGGATCACAGACCAAAAAGTGCAGACAGCATGTTTGAGTAGGCTTAAAATGCTAAACTTGGGAGCTCCAAATTAGCTCGTCAAGCTGTTGCATTCGCACTTTTCAGCCTGCGATATGCCTCCCGTCCTTGGCTATATCTGAAGCTTTAGACATAAAATTAAGTTCAGGAATTAAGCAAGGAATTCATTACACTGAACTCCAGCACATTGACAACTGTGTAAATACATCTGTATGCAGCCTGGACTTAAAATAACAAACGGTGCATCCAACTATCGAACATGAGCTGCTGGTATGTGGTGTCTTGATGGTAAATTTCCAGCTCTGACTGCATGAATACAATCATGATTATGAACACAATGAGTTTTGAGGAAGGGCAGCAGATACAAGCACCAATTGACATTAACACACCCCTCCATCCCTCTGCCTCTTCCCTTTCATACAACTCAGCAGCAAAATTTGCAAGATGGCACTTCCTTTGAGCAAAACCTCAAAAATTGACACTGAATCCCTGCAGATTTTGTTTGACGTACCACTTCCTTGTTTCACATGCATTAAAAGCGCGTGCTGCTTTATCAAGCTAGAACACTATCTGCTGTAGATGAAGTGTACAGTCTGCAAATGAAGCTGGGAGATGTCAGTCCCTGAACATCTCACTGAGTGCCCTACTTATCTTGACTGAGTGATTACTGTAGTATTGTACACCGCTGAGCCCTGGGGCGCTGTAAGACTAGAAGTGCCGGGGTTTTGCCTTCACTCTTACGTAATGGGAGTCAATCATTAATGGCACAACACCTTGTAAATGATCTGTTAAGATGGAAAGGGGTCACTCTCGTCGCAAGGGGCCAATGCCACACTGTCACAAGGCCCCAAATGAGGGGAATAAAAGGTTTAAAGGTGAAGGAAAAGCTTTGTGTGTGTTCCTCTCTCTCTCTTTCTTTTTAAACATGTGTCAGCATTCATGAGATCAGCTGATGGGCGAGAAGAAGAGATAAAACATGCAAATGAGAAATTAATTGCTTCTGGTTTAGATGTGTAACAGCGAGACCGCAGCATGGGAGACGGAAAGGTGACATTTTAAGCTGGGACAAACGTGGGTTTGCTCGTCTTTCCTTCCCTCTTGCATTTTTTATCTCTTTCACTTCACCGAATGCAAAAAGTACCTACAGTTACCTCACAACCCAAAGTGGTATCTCCCCTAAACTTCACTCTTCAAGATGAGACTTGAAACCATTGTCTAGGGTGAACACAGAGCTGCAGAGATGCAAATACACACAAGAGCTGGAATTAGACATTTTCTTCTATACATCCCATTCCTGGCAACAAAGATATTTACTTTAACCTCCCAAAATGGTCACCATGCTAACTACTGGTATTCACTCAAAGGCTTTACACATCAGACTTAACGTACAGACAGGAATGTACTTTGAATTGCTCAGGAATGCTGCTTTTAAAAAAAAGGCACCAGTTAGCTTAAATTCAAACAAAAGTGATTCAACAAGTCATTAACTCAGCTTTGTTACATCTGAGCATAGCTAAAGGCAACACATATCGTGTATTTGGTGAGGGTCCTGTGGCTTGTACAAAGCAAAGCCTCATCTGCTGTCCACCAGTTTCGACGACAGGACGACGAGGCTGGAGCCGGAGGAACTGTAAGGCTGGAGTTTCCGGTCCTGGCACGACAAACACACAGACGTTGACTTAACAGCCAGTCCATCTGCTTTCTGCCTTTGCACATTCTTGCAACGGCAGGACTGCCATCAACCTGACGGTCCACATAGCTGTACATCCTCCCCATTACTGGCTGACTAAGACCGCGAAAAAGGTCTTCGCAGATGGCCCATCTGTGACTCTACCAGAATCTTCCGGTAAAGCTTCACAGAATTACCGAGTTAAAGCACTGCATGATCCGCTGATTACCAAACCGAGAGCCGGTTTAAGACGCTTTACATAGACTCACATCTGGCCACTTCATGCATCAACCTCCAAACTGTACTAAAAAAATAGAGAAAAAGTATGTGTGGCAGCATATGTTTGGGATTGGGTGGCGGCAGTAGCACTTAACTCGTCTGCCCTCTGACCTTTCGACCAACTGAGTGTTGCGAGCAAGATTTTTTTTTTATTTGAAAATAAGAAAGTGCCTGTGTTTCCGGTACACAGGCAGAAAACAACTCATGTGGGCATCAGCGAATGATCAAAGAGGTACAAAGCAACCCCAATATGCCATTCAGCATCAGTCGGCTATTTTCATGTGCGCTCAAAGAGAGACAGAACGAGAACAAGCTCAAGAACCAGCATGCCCGTAGATTGTTGACCGATGTATTTTTGAAAAGCCGCATCACAAAAGATGTCTTTCTGTCTCTTCCCCACTGAGACAAGAGACACTTTGTGTTACTGCTCAATCACGGGTTGCTATGGATACCAAAAAAAGGAAGCAAAGGCAAGAACATATTCAGTTTGTTTGTTCTTTAATGGAAATCTGAGGGCATAAAACATGGGGCTATTTATAGAACCTGTGCCGTAACCAGCAGAAAGATAATTTCACATGAGCCGACCGGCCAGCTTGGTTGGAAGTAGGGCGTAATATCCCATAACCTTATAAAACCATAAGAGATCACAGGCGGGCCGTTCTCAGAGTGGCCACTTGGCGTATTAGTCAAGGCAAGAGTGCTCTGTATTTACCAGCTTTTAAGTGGGTGTTGTGTAAAGGAGAGAGTGACACAGAGTTAACTCAGTGAGTCACACTGGCCACGCTGGACGTTTACGCCCAGAAATTTTGCAGCAGGAATAAACATTTGGGCTGAAATGCAGTCAGCTGACTGATAGACTTCATTAATTCCTGTGGCGCAATGCTCGAGATCATAAGAAAGCACAGGGGCGGGACCTGCCAAGAACAGCACCCCCTCAAAGTCAGTCGGTGTCAATCTCAGTGTCTTGCTTGCAGTGTCTTGACAGGTATGAACTCAGATTGTTGAGGTGCTGTCTGTCTATCTATCTATCTATCTATCTATCTATCTATCTATCTATCTACCTACCTACCTACCTACCTACCTACCTACCTATCTATCATCCATCTGTCTCTCTGTGTCTAAAAAGAAAAAATGGATTGTAAAGTTGAATGCAATGACCTTATTCAAGTCAGGGTTTTGGGTATTGACCTTATTCAACACCCAATAAGGTGTAAACACACAGGTAGTCACACGAGGCAAATGGGGGGGACAAACTGAGACTAAGGCTTAGTAACTCCAATCGAAAATGATACAAGAATATAACTGTTGTATCATGTATGAAAATTCAAACATTACAAAAAGATTTCAAAGTAAAATCCATTAATAAGGAGCCGCTGTGTTGATCCTGTCAATAAAAACCATCTCAGTGTTTCTCTGCCTAGTTGCGTGTTTTCCAACATTGCAGTGAGCTGAGCCGTCACAGCCACACCACCTTATGAATAAAAACGATTAGACTTCACATGAATGTTATGAAACAGTATACTGCGCTGTGCATCAATCCTTTTGGCTCTCTCATGGGCCCACGGTGTGATGTGAGACGTCGTTTCAGTGGCCACGTCTTTAGCTGATGTCTCCATCAGTTACAGTACAGTACCTGCACAGAGCCCGAACACAAATATGAGAGCAGGCTTAATTTGTGAAAGCACCTGGACTCTAACAGTCTCTTCTTTTGTGGATACAAGTATGCGTAGCACTTATTGAATCCTTTGAGCTCCTTTGAGGAAAAAGGGTATAAAAACGTGTATGCTCCTTGAATTCCTCAGAGAGGCTGATTTGAAAGGCAATGGATATTAACAAAAGTGGCCCCTCAGAAATGAAAAGGAGCCTTTACAATCCTTCTTTCTCTCTCTCTCTCTCTCTCTCCCTCTCTCTCTCTCTCTCTCCCTGCCAGTCTGACTCTTTGGTCCCGGAAGGATGTCGACAAGCCTCTGACCTGCCCTCTCTCTCCCTTCCTTCCCCCTTTCTCTCTCTCTCTCTCTCTTCTCATCCCTCCATTTCCCTGAGCCGTGGTGCGGCATTCCGATCGGAGCTGATGGATCTGCGATGGTGCATGCATTCCCACTCCAGAATACCAAGCAGTGGGGAGAGGAGAGCCGTGTCAAAGAAAAAAGATGACATGTGGGACTGGGAGACACGGTCGGATCGATCAGAGCCAGCGTGGTGGGGGCGGAGGGTTAGAGGAGAGGGGAAGGTGTGAGGGAGCCGGAGAACTGGACACGTCCTTTGAAAAGCCGAAGTGAATAAAGCATCAAAGAGTCTGCACATATTTCCATAGTGAGAAGCATTGTCTTCATCTCCTCTAAAGCAGGAGCAGCCAAGTCCGAGTCGAGGGGATTACAGGGAGGCTTGTCCAAACACTGCGTCCAGAACAACTGAGAGAAATTCAGATTCATCGGCAGTATGCCACCCACCCTTATGTGCCAAAACCAGTTGGTTTATTCAGAGAGGTGAAGGGCCACGGAGATAAGCTAAATGTTAAAGGTCAACAATGATGACACATTGGTGGAAAGGCCATAATGCAAAGTTGCTATCTGCATCGGTTGTGTTTTACCGGATTTACACAAGAAGTGGTTGGAATCTAAAAACTAATATTGTTTTTTTTTTAATCATGTACCAAAACTGATAAAATTAATAAAAAAGTATTGACTCAGTCTGAAAACCAATTCAGACA
>JAVQJZ010050880.1:0-18408 GCA_036025355.1 Leiopotherapon unicolor | reverse complement strand
AAAAAAAAAATGACATAACCCGGGTATGATTGATCATCTGAAGAGATTCTTAGCTTGAAGTGGAAGGATGCTTAAAAATAAAGCACCCATTACATTGGTGTAGGAGGGAAATTTGGTATGCTGATTCACTCGATGACAGACATTCTCCGATAAGCTTCTAGGCAACACCAAACAAATGACCCAGATAAACTTTTCTTGGTAATTTTCAAGACAATACTGGTGGCAAAGATTGCTGACTATGTGGTGGACACAAATTAATTTGCATACACCACAAAAAACACACATGTATCTTGACGCATATCAACTAAATGTCATCCAAAGATAGCCGAGATGGGCTCCAGCACACCCTGCAACCCCATGTATCAGGCTAAAGATGTCACTCTGACATCTCTCCATCAGTTTGCATGTGCATGTGTGTGTATTCCTATATGTATGTGTAAAAATGTAAAAAAATAAAACAACAACAGAGTGTAAATGTAAATTTCCCCACATGGGACAATAAAGGGTGTTCTTCTTCTAAAGCAGGTATAGATAATGAATGAATGTTAGAAATGCCTTATTTTTTTTAAAACTTTTGAAGATGTGGTCAAGTCAAGATTAACATGGTGTATAATTATATAGATTATCCGCAAATGCCTTTAAAACAGCAAATTACAGTTTTTTTTAAATAGAAATCATATATTTTCAAAATTATTTCACCGACAACTTAAGAGGCCATATAGACTTTTTGTTTTCTCAAACTTACAGGCCTGCTTGCGTCAGTAAAAAAAAAACTCTCATAATCATTCATAATCACCCGCCTTAAGCATTGCTCATGATTAAATTTCACAGGAATGTTGACACAGATAAAGACACATGCTTGATCTTTATCTGTCTGCATCTCCCACATTTAAAAACAAGAATGAAACATGAAGTCTTCAAATATCTGAGCTAAGAGTAAACATTTTGTGAGTCACCAAAGTTTGAGTTTTGACTTCCTTGACAGCCGTGGTGACCTGACTAATGACCTGAAGAGGCCGGACTCACCAGAGCGTGGTCGAAGCTGAAGGTGCTTATGTAATAAGCAGAGATGTCGCTGTCAGCAAGAGGCTGAGATATCTGGGCAACTATACCACATTCATCTAAAAAGAAAAAAAGAGAACATGAAGAAAATGGAGGAGAAATGCATTGAAATAATCATCACAATCATTAACGGGTGATATGAAAAGGGAACACCCAAAGGGGCAACTACAGCAAATGGCCTCTGTGGACAAAAACAGCAGAGTACTTGTTTTTTTGTTTTTTTGTTTGCAGGATGCAGAGTTGTTTGCTAAAGTTAGACAAACCCAGCGGCCACCATCATGCTGTGAAAATTAGAATCTAGATTTTAAGGCCAGCATAAATTGCTGCGTTATGAGGCAGTTGTATCACAGTAATGCTTCCACAGATAGATAAATCAAGTCTTGTAGTGTATTTCATAGATAAAATATAGATATTACTTAAATATTACTTAAATATGCAAACATGTGCTCTTTCTGTCTGTGTGATGGTTCACCTGATTATTCTGTCTGATAATAATTCAGATTTTCAATATATCTGGTCAGGATTGGACAATTTGTATAACCTAAAACATGTGTTATCTTATTTGTTGGCCAGACACCAAAATCCCCTGAATGATCCATGCAGGGGAAAGGGGATTTTCAAAAAGGGTGTGGCTTTACCGAAGCCCAGTGGTTGTCCTCCTATACGAACCATTCTCCAGAGCTCCCCGGAGGAGCTAGTGAAGAGCAGATCAGCAGGAAACCTAGAACACAAAGTTCAAACGCTGATTTCTATCAAGCAACCAAGCAACAGCGTATGCTTCAGCAATTCACCACCACAATATCTGCAGAGCAATGAGCGGAAAAAAAAGGGTAGCAGTGATGTAAAGGAAGCAGAAAGGAAGCAAGGCCTGCATTAAAATAGTTCAATAAAGCAGTATATCATTACAGAGCTGGTGTAGTTCAAATGCTATCTGAAGAGTATCGGTTTAGACACAACTTCAACTTATCTTTCACTGCCTTTATGAACCTCTCTAAACGATGATTTCACCTGCTAACAATGTGGAAATCATTAAACTATAACCGTCAGCCGTGGCAAATTAAGACTCCTTACTGTCTCTGAGCCTCAGTGTCCATCACCAGTGAGATGTAGCCATCGATGAGGGAGAAGGAGAAGAACTTGATGCAGTCCAGGTCCTGGCTGGGAGACGACTGTGCATCTTCTTTTGGACTGGAGAGGGAGAGACACATTTGGTTATTGTTGTAGAAAGAAAGAAACAAACAAAGAAAAAAAAAAAGAAAAAGAAAGAAAAGAATCAACCTTATATGCTTAAATGGATCATACATCATGGTCCATGTGTTTTCATGTCAGTGCACATTAAACTGAAGTGAAATAATTGTGTGGCCATCTGCCATTTGAACGTGAGGAGAGCCAGTTGAGTTGATGCATCATGTGCTGCCACCTTGTGTTATAAAGAGGTACTGCAGCAACATCTCACCTGCTGGAGTAGAAGAGGACGTCGATGAGCGTGGTGGCGATGGACGGTAGTGTGTCTGGGTCCAGAGACATGACACAGAACTGGTTCTGGGGGATCAGCACAGGGTGAACTGTAGGCTGGATGGCTGGAGGGGCAAAGGTGGTGTTAGTTTGTATGAACAGCTCAACAGTGGTTTTCAAATGAAAGCATCAACAACAAATAGTACTGCTAATATTCCTTCTTTAACACTAGATCGTATATTTTTCTACGGGTGGCATGAATTCTGAAACATTTCCATAAAGGCTGATCATGGTGTTAAATAAATTCTGAAAACTACAAACTGTACAAATTGCTCTGTTCTTGTGTGGATGCTGTGACCATTTAACTGATTTGATAGTTTAACTTTTTGGTTGTTTTATCAAGCTTTTCTACTTTAGATTAGGTTGGAAGCTGATCTCCAGCTAAAAACAATGGAGCCCTTTTCCTTTATAAGACATTTCAAAGTGTGACACTGGAACACTCCCAACTGACAAAACAAAGGCAACCAAATTATTTTTAGTGTATGTTTGTTTACATTTTGCAGTTAAAAAGCATTCTGAATTAGCAATGAGCAGTTCCTCTTTTCAGTGCAGTCATGGATGTGCAGGCAACTATCACTTGATTACTCTGGCTTAGGAAAAAAAAAAGATCTGCAGGAAAGCTGCCCTCAGATTTTCGGTGGTTTCTTAGTGGATTTGTGAATGAATATTCTCAATGTACATCAGAGATAATCATATCCTCAGAAAGTGACACACCGTACGGATGGTTGATCAGATCGATCAGCAAAGTGGAATAACTAACCTTCAGTTGTTTTGTGTGCACATGCACCTTTCACCTCGCCTCACCTGCCTCTGCACCTGGAAAGGCACAGCTCCAAGTTTCAAAACCTCTGTCCTAAAGGACGCAAAGTCTGTTCACTGCTTAAAACTGGATATGACAGCTGCCGTACTTTATAATTTGGTTCTTGGTCCTTATCATCGTCACCATAATGGAGTTAGTTATCAGTGAGAAACCAGTAACTGTCCTCCCACTCTAATATTGTCTGGCAACTTTTCTCACCAATATTTTTACCTTCTCATTCAGTCTTGCAATTGAAAATGGTTATATTAGATTTGTGTTTAGGTCACTACTGTGTCTGGGTCAGTAAGCGCAATTTTCTGCAAAACAAAACAGCAGATTTGGTGGGCAAATAGTTTCCAAACCAGTGTGACATACATGTGTGTCACACGAATGTGCAACACATAGCAGATGTAAAGATACAAGAGATTGTGAAAGGTTTTTTTTTTTTTTCAACATGTTCTGCTCTCATTGTACATCATGTCCTGTACTTCATGGAAATGTACAAATAACTTCCTGTAAAAGGGCGCAGTAATTCAACATGGCTCAAATGCGCCTTTACGTTTTACGGACCTGGGGCGGAACCAGTCTGTTTGCATTGTTTCATTATATAATGTCATATACTGAAATGTTTGTTTAAGTTAACCATGGCTTTGTTAAGTACAGGGACCAGGCACCTTGAAGAGCAAATATCATTTCACTCTTTATACAAAGTGTAGCTAATGTACGAGAAAGAGACAGGGCTAAACGTGAAATAATTAATCATATTTTCATGTAACTTTTTTTGTTCTACTTTTTGTATACTCAGCCCAAGCGTATCATATACACATCAATATTTGCCAGGTCTTTTCAGTGATTGAGTGAACCTCTTAGTAAGAGTAACAGGTTTGACTTTGTAAGTATTCTTTATACTGATTTAGAAAATAAAAATCTACTTTAATGAAATAATTAAAGGGCGTTTTAAAACATGATATCACTGTGCACAACAGCACTGTGGTGTTGTTGGAGTTCAGTCTCCACAGTTTGATGACAGAGCAGGAGCAACAAAGTCCCCATGCATATTTTGTACAGTTTTCCACATTCTGTATGCAGAGTTTCAACTTTTGGAGGAGAAACATGGGCTTACTTCATGTCTCCAACAACTTCATTTCAGGGCAGCAGCAGTTGTGAATTTAATGCTGCATATACAAAATGGAATATTCATGTTTAGATTGTTTATTGTAACTCTGCATGAACTGGATATATTAATTTAACAGCCTCATATTCAAGATTGAGCTACGCAGGGTTACAGAGATTAGGGTTATTCTGGCCTCAGCGCCAGAGCGAGTTCTACCGAAAAATGTCTCATTTAAAACTCACAGTATTTACAGCGTGACACTACTCCCCCAAAAAATAATCACATATGGTTCGCTCACATGTCTGATTTGAGATCTGTGGCTATGTTTCAAGATTCCCGCATGAGTAACTCTTTTAATTTTGAGTGAATAACCTGAAGGTGGTGCTAGAGGATCTCAACTCCATCCTCCGAGACGAGCTCGATCAATAACAGAGAGAGAGAGAGGGGAACTCGATCTAAACGGAACCGTGACTTCTACCTTCTTTGCCGTTCTTCTGGAGGCCATTGGCGACATCCTGACAATGCACAGGGACGGACTCTCCTCCCACCTCCCTGTAGATATTGAACTCCTCCTCCAGAGTGCTGATGACTACAGACAGGTCTTTCTCTCTCACCTAGACGTGGAACATAAATATTGAAGGTAAGACATTCGAGAGCTCAACACTGGCTCTCCTTGAGGGAATACTTGAGCTCAACCAGCTTGTCGACCATTAACATACTTGCTGACACAAACGTCTGTCAAGGTGTTATCTATTTTTGCCCACTTAACACTTTCACATATAATACATCAACTCACTTTTTGGTGCCTTCAGCACTGTCGGGAGTTCATCCCTTAACTGCAGAATTGGTGAGTGTACAAAATGCAAACACCGGGGCTTTTTTTGTCTGGCAGGGCTCAGTGAGTGAAGGGCTACACTGCAAGATTAGAGGTCTTGGGTTTTAGTGTATTAATGTATGAGTTTGAAAAATTGCTCCAGAGTCCTCTAAATAGTACAACGGTGAACGGCTCAGCACGCCTCTTTCATTCTAACATGGTATTTATGAGCCCTGATTAGACAGGAATGGGAGAAAGTGGTGTAAAAAGTAAAAATACTGAAAGTAGATGGGGCTCACCAGGATGAAGTCGGTCTGATAAGTGGAGAGCATGAAGACCGAGACGTGCTGCTGGGCCAGAGGGGCGATGACTGACTTGGCAATCTTGGTCACGCCGACAGCTTGTGAGCTGCTTGAGGCGTTGCCATTGGAGACCACGTTGAGCGGCAGCCATATGGAGCTTTCTACCTTGAGATGCTCGGAAGGCTGGAGCTCTGCGAGGAGAGAAGTTGGTCAGTGAGTCAAATTTCAAATATGGTTATGTTGGATGCGATGCTTTTTAACATTTGTTTCACCAATGATATGGAATAAAAAACTAAATAAAAATATATCTCTGCCTTTCTTCTACATATATTTGATTATTATAAACTACTAAGTGTCTTGCAGGTCCCCTATCATTGTAAAAGTGTTGTTTGACCTTCATTTAACCAAACTGAAGCTTACTGGGTGGCTTTATTTCTTCTCCCTCATGTAATGTTCCAATCACCATGCTTATTAAGGAAACAGATGTTCCCACGAGGAAGAGCTCATTCTGCAGGTGCAAAAACTTACCAAATTATGTTGACTAAAGTTGAAATTGCTTAAGAAAAACTTGATAAGATTAATATTATTAATTGTTTCAATACTCCCTTATAATATAAAGCTACTGCAACCAATGTCTGCATTGGTCCTTTCAAACATTACAATGATGCTCTAAAGATGCCAATCAGTTGTGCCAGATATCCAGTTTAAGTTTTAAAAAAGTAAAAAAAAAAAAAGTTTCAAATATAATTAAAATACTGCAAAACTCATGTCACGGGGGAAACAAAGCATGACAGCACACACCAGCACACAACCAAACCACATCAGTGAAGAGGAAGAGCTGTCACAAGCTACAACAAACCACCAGGATGTGATATACTGTATACAATATACAGGGGATGTCATGCAACCACACCTCAAAACCAATAACTTAATAGTAATTAGGTAACTTCAAAGTACACGTCTCTAAAATCTGCTCCTCATCGCAGCTTTATGCTGCAGGTGATGCATATGCATGTTTGTGAAGCTGGTGTTAACTTAGTGTCAACTCTGAAGCCACTTTAAGTGACAACTTCCTCGTATTTGCAGATCAGTGAAATGTACACACACTTCCTGTTCCCCACCTCCCGCTGCTGCTTCCTTCACCATGGAGACCTAAAATGCCCCTACTATTTATACCACATGGTAACACAAGTAAAACCGATGTCAAACTACAGGAACATATCTGCATGTAGAGTGTGACCTGACACTGATCCATTACTGTGCTCAGACAGGGGGCTCCTGGTAGGTGATGGGGAAGGGTCAAAGTTCAAATGGGGTGACCTTTCGGACGTAACTGTAACAACCTGCGTTGTGAGGTTGATGGACCTTCATTTAAAGTTTCAGTAAACCTTAAGAGATTCTCAAAACTTTTTTGGTTGCAGTTTCATTACAGTTCAGTTGACTAAAAACATTACCAAATGGTGTCTTACCTCCTGGAGAGAATATTACTTTTTTTTTTTTCTTTACTCCCCTTCAAAGAGTCACTGTTCTGCTTGGCATAATTTGTCACAGACAGCCCCTTGTGGCTCCCCTACACCAGCTTTCACCTCTTAAAATAGGCACTCGGTTAGAAGGAGAGTGAAGGAGACAGGGAGAGAAACAGAGCACCCGGAGGCGATAAGTGCCTTTAACAGCTACATCTGCGTAAAAGGGTGAGACAAAAACGGCTGGATGAGGAGTGGATGGAACTGTAACACATACAAGAGTGTAGTCAGACTGAAGGCCACTCTCCAGAGGCAAACACTGATAGAGAACTTAACAAATATTCGAATAATTGGTGAATGTATCCATGAACTTTTTTAACTGGTCTGACTATTGTTCAGTGTAAAAAGTACTATAAATAAAAAGGAAATAATTGCAGACATTTGTATAGTTTTTACATACTGTAAAAATATTTGATAAATGATTCACTGATTAATGAAACAATTTGTAAGTGTTCATCTCCAGGACACCAGAAAAGAAGCTCTTTTGGTGTTTTTGTGCACCGACTTCAGCCTCCAAGAAATTTATAGCTGTGAGAAATCTGACTCTACTTTCTCTGTGGAAATGCACTTTAATCTAGATAAATTATTTAATCAGTATCTTTAACCATTAGTGCAGTTTGAACTTTATATCCTGAGGAAAACAGGGCAAACAGTTTTTCTGTAACGCTGCACTTGACCTTTGTGATTCAGAGGTGCCGAGTAGCAGCAACAGCTAAACTGCACACAGACAGCACTTAAAACTGTCTGTGATGTTTTACACCGAAAGGGTGAGAGAGGCAACCGGCTGAGTAATGCTGAGTCCAGCACTCTTTGGACACTCACTGGTGTTATGAAAAATTTTACACTTCCTTACCACTGAAAATACCCAACAACAGACATTCATTTGGGCAGATCTACACTCTGTTTTTTTTTTCTTAGGAAAGTTCAAAAACTTGTACTCTACTTTTTTTTTAACCAGGTGACGCATATTTTATACAAACACTTTGGGTTTTGTACAGCTTTATTTTTCAAAACTGTACAGTCATATACACCCATCCGACCTTGTGAGGTGTGTGACGAGAACAAGGAAGGAAGGAAGGAAGTAACATTAGGCTGGTAAAACAACAAAGTCCTATGCTGCAGCCCAAGTAAATACATTTGACATTACAGTTACTAGGTAACCATGCTTTAGGACTGGTTGTATGGTCATACAGAACGTGACTCAATTTGCTCTTTGAGCTGGAGAGGAGGGAACAACTTTGGATGTTGTACTACAGACAGCAAATGACAAATCCCTCCTGTTGAACGTTCATTTGACATTGAGAGTAGCTCTGTTGTTTAGTTGATACACATCTGAGCATGTCTTGCATCATTTTATATTTTTGTACAAAATGCAAACCAGTTTTTCATTTGTGACGTTCTACCTTCCAAACACCATAGGTGTGTGCACGAGGGGGTTTTACCTTTGAATCCTTCCTCATCAAGAACAACTGTGTAGTTCTCTGGCGTTTCTGTCAGACTGAAAAACTTGCATCTGAAACAGAGGGGGAAGAACAGATAGAGAGAGGCGAGCATAAAAAGGGCCAGAGATAAAGGGAGGGAGGAGAAAGAGAGCAGAAGAACAGAGTCATTCATTTGCAAGCAACAAAAGGAGGTTCCAGTTTTCAAAATAAGTTACCAGGAATCGAGTAAATGGGATTCTCCAAAATTTCAGTGATGGCCGTTGTTCAATTAGCACTCAATGTGTGCCAGCATTGCTCCTGTGTCTACAGCTAATGGTAGATAACACACCAAACTGGGGCACTGCCTCAGTTACCAACTGCTGCATGTGTATATGTGTATACGCTTTTGTTTTAAAAATCTATTGTATAACTTACTGTGGTGTTCCTGCATCAGTAACACTCAGGTCTGCCATAAGCAGGGTTTGCTATCCAATGGCCTTGAACCTTTCAATTCCTTGATATGTTCTCTCCTCAGTTTGGTATTCACATCTTTAGGTTTGCTTTCAAACACTGGTGCTTGGTCTGGCTTGGTCAGTGCTCAATGTTGTCCTTTTAAATAAAAAGTAAGTAGGTCCTTGGGATTTTGGTATCGCTTCTTTAGTACAGGCAACCTTTCGATCAACTGTGGACAGAAAAGAACTGATTTCTGTGAAACGACTAAACCAGCTGGACTTGACCTGGAGTTTCTTGTTCACCTGGACACCGAAGCCAACTTTGAGAAACCTGTGTTATATCTCCAGACTAAAGGTTTTCACTTTAAACCTTCAATAAGGTCTGAACTCAAAATCCTGATGGCTTTAGTTTAGGCTGTTTCGCTCTTTGTGGAGCTCCTACCAGCGCCAAGACTCCTTAATAGTCAGCAGCTCAGAGTGGGAGGGGTTATTTCAGGCGTCCAAGGGTCTTGAAGTCCAAGGCCTGTTTATTTTGGTCACAGACAATGTTAGGTGACTGTAGCATGTTCAACACTTGAATGGGCAAAAAAAATTCTCCTGACTCAATCATCAGCTTCATAATAGTGAAGCAGCTGCATTAAACAACAAACCATCAACAACAACAACTCAACATGTACACTTTAGTTCGAAACATTCAAAAGTTTAAGAGCTGGTGCTGCGTGTTTCAGCAATCATGGCACCAATTAGGATCAACCTTGAAGAAAGAGCCCTTGTTCCATCGGTAAGGCTTTTAAATTTCTGCTAAGCTCATAAAAACCCATAAAAAGGAAGAGCAACGTATTCTTGTTTTCTTAAAAACCATCTCACAGGAGACCCACCTTCCTCTTCCTCTGCTTATCAGTCAGAGGAGGCTATTACAGCCGAGGCCTGACTGAGACCGCCAAACGCCTGACTCAGCAAAAAGTAATCCCTGCCATGAGATGGGACAATCACCCCACACAGAGACAAAGAGAGAGACAGAGGGAGAACACTGTAACACTAACTATCAGCTGTGCTAGCAAGCTCCGCCAGTCCATTGTGCTATAATACCCCCAACCTCCCCCTCCATTTCCTGCTGACCCTTCACCTTCCCCAGCTCGCAGTTTCCTGCAGGTAGTGTGTGCCAAAACATCTGTCCTGCAAAGTGAGAATGATCAAGTGCGGGACCTGCGTATTTACGGAGGACGGTGGTGAAGGCTGTCACGTTACACCTTCAAGCTCGGTGAACGCTGGAGTCGCGCGTTGTCAGGCAACCTGAGGGAAATCCATCTGTGAGAGAAGTGAGTCTGTTTGGTTTCCTGTTTGTGAAGAAAAGACAGATAAGATGTCTCTTACCTCAGCTTCATTACAGAACACTGACAAACACACTGGATGAGGTTTTATCTTATCCTCAGAAAGAATCAGAATATCAGAAAAGAACTTCTTTGCCTTCATAGTTACTCTGAAGTTACACTTGAAGGCCACCACACAGAGGCAACGATATGATATAACCAAAAAATGGGAATAATGGGCGCACATTCACTCGTGGAAGACACTGATCGCTTTGCACTCGTCTGTTCACGTGAAATGTGACAGATTTAGTTTGTCAAGATGGCATGACGAGAGCTGGGGAGAAAAGTTTGAACCAATTCCAGTGATTAATGGACTGATCAAACATGTCCAAACAGCTCTCTGTTACAGCCTGCGTGTGATCACTGACGGACCGTGCTGACTTTGAAAAAAACAACCTCCTTCTCTTTAGGGATGAAGAAACTTGAAAAGGAGGAGATTAAAAAAAAAAACAAACAACCAAAAGAGGCGAGGAAGCAACAGGTAGCGAGGGAGCGGCCAAGAGGGGAAGAGGAAAACCAAGCGCACAAGGACTTTGATCCAGCCACAGTAAGCAACGGGTGGTAGCAGAGGTGAGGGACTTGGGGCTGTTGGCGGTGGGGCTGCTGCAGCTGATGCTCCAGCTGAGGAAACATGATAAGAGCAAAGCGAACCGATGTTGTGAGGAGTTAGCCTCCAGCTATCTCGGCCCCATCGTCTTTTGGATGACTACGCCGCCCGTTGCCTCCGCGGCTTCCTACGAATCTACTGTGTTCTCACAAGCTGCTCTTTTTTTCAGAACAATGGGGGAAGAGTTGTTTTTTTTTTCTTCCCCTAGAAATCCCTGCTTGTTATTAGGAGTCGGGGGGCTTGTGTAAACCGGGGGAGAAAGCCCAACCTTCACAGATCATTGAAGCAGACAAGTGGAAAACTCCCCACTGGGTTTCTGGCTGAGCTGAGGCATCGTTCCAACCCATGCTCTCGTTAGTGAGCCGCCGAAGAGAAGAAAGGAGGACTGTGTGGAGCCCTACAGGGCTGCGTCCACAATACAGTGAGGCCGATATATTGTGCTGATGATGGGCTTTGATTATTACCACGCCCATAAACTCCAAACACAACAACCAAGGCCAGTGCAAGACTACAAACTAACAGCTTGCAAGACCTCGGCCCATGTTTTGTTCGCCCACTGTGGGAGTATTTATTCACGTCTTTCGGTATTTAAAAGAAGCTACTAACACAAGGCTGGTGCAGACACGCAGGCACATTTTGAAGATTGCACGAAGAAACACGTACAAATTCCAATGTGCGCTTTCAAGTCTATGAATCAAACTTCACAGATCAACGGTGTCGCTGATTGTAGGAATGCTGTGCCCCCTCAAATGAGAGTTCTTATATTTAGACAGGGAAATGTCTCTGTCTACTTTCAGCCTCTGCACCACAGGTGTCTTAATGCCTCAGTGGTTTTATATGATGTTGAAGAGAAAACTTAAGTCGGTACAGTTTTTTGGGATTAGCCTGGCTCCTCGAAGTGATTACCTCCTTAAAATTCTGCTCAGCACTCCGCTCAAGCCTCTTTGCGCTCATTCTCGGGAGTTGTTCTCTAATGAATAGAGGGGGCCTGAAAGAGGGAGATGGCTTAAACCAAGCGAGGCAATCTGGCTTGTTTTTGCTCGCAATTGTTTTGAGTTCACTCAATCTTCGCCACCAATCCCCAATATGCATTGTCTACAGTCTGATCAGAAGGGAGGGGGGTGAGCAAAAGGAAAAAAAAACAAACAAATCCCGCTACAGAAAAAGAACAGGAAAAACCAGGAAAAACACATCCACGCCACAGTATTATGACATAACTCCAAAGCATGCATGACAAAACAGTGAAAAACAGACAGGCCTGCTAATCCAAGAAAGTGCAGCCTGCATGCTTTTTCTGGTTCATTCTGGGCCCAACCTACTTTGTTGTTTTCCAAACTCTGAATGCCACACAACACCCATTCACATGTAGACTCACGTTTTTGAAATTCAAAACTGACTGTAAACCCGGACGCAATTCTTTTACGCAATCCAAGTGCATCTGTGCATTATTCAGACACCAGTTATTTACTTTGTGTAGTCATTCATAAGGCGGCGCCTGTCATCACGACGGATGTGTCTGATACGGACATGTCAAAACCTACATGCATCATCGCCCACTGCTCCGAGACAAATGAGTGCTGATGGACGCAGCCAGGCGAGAACAGATGTGAAGCGGTGGCAGACAAATAAAAAAGATTTAAATCTCATTTCATTGTGTCAGCTGGCGTGACAAGAAACAACAAGTTTTTTTTTTCAGGATCATGATCCTCTCTTGCGAGCACGAGCCAGCTCTGCGGTCTGGAAAAGTGATTATTACAGGGGCTGTTCCACTGCTAGCGCCCACAGGCTCGCTTGCGATGAGCAAATCCTCGAGGACAGTGTGATATGGACACCTCAGACGTCACAGAGCACAAAGGCGATCAGGGGCGGAAAATCTTTGCTGACATTTACAACTTCTTTGTTACTTGAGGCGAAAGCAGTCAGCAGCCGGGCCGCCTGCCTGGCTGATATCACAGGCAGGCAGAAGACAGATGTTGAGCTCTTTCTTCTGGCCATGTAGCTATATGTGGGGCAGCAGGAGTAATAAACAATTACATAACAATGGCAGGATATCCAGGGATTAACTGAAAACTGGTACTAATGCCAACATGAGATCCGGAGAATTTGCCAACTGGATGTTAGTTAGTTTTTGGGTGAAGGGGGTGAGGTTGGTGCTGAGTGGAGCAGGTCCCACCAAGACAGTGTGGAGGGGCGCTGCGTGCTTGGAAGGATCAGTGCTGTTTTTAGGAGCAGCATGCATTCTGCAGTTTGCAATGCTACAACCTAAATGCATGTTCACATATGAGGATGCATTGTGGCAAATAAACTCTACAGACTGTGTGCAACATATGTCACAGTCAGCAACACAATGGATCTCTGCACCATAAGAATACATTTCTAAAGGGTGTTATATTTCAGCTCGTGTGGTGTGCAGTTTTCAATACTTTAAATACCTGCCACAACCTAATTTAACTCCCCACAGTTACACAGTGCACTGCAGTGTGCCTTTCTTGCAGGCAGAGCAGGGCATGCACAGGCAAATAACCCAGCAATGGCTCGGCCACCCAGTCAATGAAGAGGCGCTGCTGCGGGTTATCTCATATATCCGTACCGGATTACCGGGCTTATTCACACCGGAGCGACACAAACATCTCAACCCGATCGACGGGTCCCCCTTACCGTGTCCTGTTCCGCAGGAATATCAGTTTAATCAGGGGGTGTGTGAAATTCACCAGCCCATTCTTGGATATGCTGGTGACCCGCAGCCTGTGGTCCAATATGTGTAAGTCCATCCTGTCGGTGATATCGCCCCTCAGCTGAGCGGTATCATTCAGAGGTTAAATGCAGGATGAGCACGACCGACGGCTGCGGACACCACGTCCCGCCGCGCTCCTCTCGGAAGACGGAATAAAAAAACATCCGACGCAATCCGACTCCGCTCAACTACTGTATATTCAAATAAAAGGGGGCGGGTCCGGTCCCGCCACACCCCCTCATCTTAAAGCGACAGTACCCCCGTGTGGCGCCAGCGGAGACTTCCGGTTTAAAAATTAACCCAGTGAAGCCTGAACCATGAAATATTCTATGTTTTTGAAAGTGGGATATTTATTGAAGCTTTTGACTAAATAAATGAATGAATGAATAAATGTATGTGATTTTTTTGAAAATTATCATTTTTATATTTTTTGCCACATTCTGCATTTTTATTTATTTTTTTGGTTATTTTGTATTTTCCAGCATTTCAGTTGTATAAGTCAGTTTTTTTAGGGGAAAATAAAGAACACATTGATTATGTAGAGGTCTCTACTGGTTGCCTAGCAATGCATCCATTAAAAAGAATAATCTGGCATATTAACACAGCTCTTCCCCACACACCTCCCATAAAACCACACAGGGTTATTTTCTACAGTATGATTTTTGTAGGTGTTAAACAAAAAAGATATAATGTGTTAATGAGTGACATTCAGGGGCATCCTTTATTACCTTAGGACAGGGCTAGCATAAAAGCATAGAGTACTACTTCAGGTCATTGATAGTCAGCCTTTTTGGCTTTTACTTTGCGACAACAGCTCGGGAAGGACTTTAATCCTCCCCATGCAAAACCAGTATCCATAAAGAAATGGTTTGAGGAGGCTGGTGTAGAAGAACCTGACTGGCCTGCACAGAGTCCTGACCTCAGACCTGTCCAACATTTTTGGGATGATTGGGATTGGGATCAACTCGCTGTGGTCAGAAACCAAAATCTGTTAGAAGAGCTTTACAGAGGAGTGGAAGCTGTTACAGCGGAAGACTATAAACACTGGTTTTGTAATGAGGTGTTCAACGAATGTGTGTAAAGTTCAGGTGTCCATGTAGGTTTTGCCTTATATCAAGGTGTACAGGACATGTATCATACTGGATTTATTGTTTGTCTTGTATATATTATTTAAAAAAAAACAGCCTTTCTTTGATGGACTTGGGCGTTACTTCACTTTCCAGATACAACCTTTTTAAAATCAGTCAAACTGATGTCCTTATTGCAAATGTCACTCAAACAAAATACAAGATATTTCAGTGATCGAGGTAGTCTGATGAGTATTATTTTATCAAACATGCATTTTGCAGTCACAGCTGTAAAGCTCAGTGTGACACGTGCAGTCATAAAAGCACAATCAAAAAAACTAATTCTGTTAGGGGCAGGTGCAGGGCAAAGCGCAGTTGGGACCCAAGAATTCAGGAACAAACAGGCAGAAACCATGTTGGTACAAACAAATAGAGCACAGGAACACAGGACAGGTAGATACACAGAGGGCTGGTCACATTCACAGGATGCAACAGACAACAAAGGAAACAGACCGGTATTTATACACAGTGAGGGAGAGGGAAGTGGAAACAGGTGAGGAGACTAACAGGGGACAGGTGAAACTAACTGGGGCAGAGCAGGTAATCAACTGGGAGGGAAACACAAAAGGGCAAGACGTAAAGTGTTCAACAAGTGAGGAGAGGAAAGGATACAAAATAAAACAGTGCGCACAGCCAGTGAGAAAACTGGCAAATTAACAAAGAACACACTGACAAAGACAAACAAGATAACAAAAATACAAGGACAGGGAAACAACTTACACAAGACACAGGGAGCGAGAGACGAGATGGACACAAGAAACACGAAAAACACAAGAACCAGAACATACCGAACACAATAACCACAAGACAGGATAACACCAGGCCCAGAGAAAACACAAGGTGTACAAGAAACACAGGCGGGATAACACAAGGCACAAGAAAATACAGGAAACAGGGCAAAAGCAAGAAAACTAAACAAGGCACAATGCAGACCATAACACATTCTTCATTGTGAAAAACAAATACACAGTTCTTTACCTTAACCAGTAAAGAAAAAAAAAAGCAGGAGAGACATCATGTCTAGCCCTACACAATCATATTCACTCTCTAGTCTAATATATGTACATGCATGACATTTTATTGAACCAGCTTTTTATCCATTTTTTCTCACATGTTCGACCAAAACCTCAGGAATGATTCTCAGAATAAATGCACACCAATGCACTGCATGATAACTTGTCACGACTGGCTGGCAGATGTACAGATATAGAATTCCTTTTTCCTTTTCCTTTTATTTACATATTTGAACATAACACACATCATCTGACAGATGAAAATCTAAATGTTGTATAGGAAGTAGGTGAGGAAGCTTCATTCAAAGACCTGCTCCTAGTTTAAGTCATCTACTAATTTTTAACAGGAGACCAGCATTTGGATTTGTATGTGTGTGTGCGTGTGTGTGTGTGGAGCACACAGTGTATGCACATTTATACAGTATAAGTCTATCTATGCTGTTGGCCTACATACAATACAACAATCATACAGAAGGAAGAAGAAGAAAGCAACATAAATTAACTAATTATGATATGATGACACAAAAAATAGTTTGTTTCATGTGATAAACAAATACACAAATAAAGAAATGAATGATAAGCTAGCATTTTAATCAAATTAAACTGATAAATCACAGAGGTCACACACACACACAGGAGTCTGATCACTGACATCTGTTCACCAGCTTGCTGAGATCTTCCTCACTCATTCACACACACGTTTACGTCAATAATAATAATCAAGGACCGTCATGACGTTGATCGAGATGCAATATAAATGAAACGTCAAACATTTCAACTGCCCGCTTTTTTCGTTTGAGCTCAACACGAGTTGACCTCCTACAAAAAAACCTCCCTCTTTCAATTTAACAAGCTTTGCTGGAACCTGAACTCAAATCTGTTGGATCACTGTTGAATTACACCGTGCATCGATGTATCGGAGGATAATATCTCTTTCCAGTAATCATCTTAGTGAGATTTATGACTCTCAGTCGCCTCTGGTTCATCTCTCAGTAGCACCTGCTGATTGGAGCTGTCGATGTGTCAGGCGATGGTACGAAAACTATTTTATGCCATTTAATCAAATATTTAATATTTAATTTAATCTTACATGTAAAAATATTTAAAATTAAAATAAATAATTTCCAAATATTGCCTCAAATAAGTTTTTCGTGACCACCATGGAGACAATGGATGTATTCAGAGCGGATGTCAGAACGTGATGCATCCCACTTCCAGCACATGAAATCTCAGCTTGATTTTAGTCAGTTGTTGAAACTACTATAAAGTCAGTCTCACAGATTTCCTTTCCATGTTTTTTTAATAATTCGGTTCATTTTTTTCAACAAATGTGAGCCATTATTATTGACCATAGATAGCTAAATCTGAGTACAACCATTTAACATGCTCGATCGCTGTCACGTGTTAATGGTTGTGACTACCTCTTTGTTTGGAAGTCACTTTCACAGATAAAACGCTTAACTCTCCTTTTCTCACTAGTTGCATTTGACCAGAAATGGAGTGTGAAACAGTGCACATCTTGAGCAGATACCAGGTGCTGTTCTTGTGTATATGTGTTCATACTACAAACAATATAATTATACATCTTCTTCTGCCCTTAGGTGGCTCCTTTCAGTTTTCACATGGCACCCCCGGCGTTCCTCAGCAGTCTCCCTGTCTCCTCTGCTGACGACCAAAGTGAGGTCATTCCTCCACTCTTTTCTGTTGACGAGGAGGGTGAGGTTAAAGCTTCACTTTTCTCTGAAGAGGGTGAAGTTATTCCTCCACTTTTGGTTTGATGACAAGGTTGAGACTGAGCAAGGAACCAGCAGCAGAAGTGATAACTCTGGGTATGACTCCACGTCAGATGAGGACGACAGAGACTCTGTCAATGGCCTTCCTGGCTCTCTGTGAAAGCAGCAGTTCCTGCGGGAGTGCTTTCTACAGGACAGTCATCCCCCATCGCTTCTCCTCGTAGTGCTCTCGCTGGTATCACAGTCCCTGGTTTTGTTGTTGCTCCTGTTGGTATGCAGTTGCTCTTCCTCACAGATTGACTGTCAGGCACTTGGAGTTGCCTGTTCAGCAGCCTGAGGGGCACCATCAGGAACTACTTGAAGATGAAGTGGAGAGCTAGGAGCAGGTAAGTATGAAGGTAAGTGAAGGAGGCCTCAGAGAGGCAGCAAAGAACGTGTAGTCCTTTCCATTAACTTCTGTCCTCACCTCCTCCACAAGCAAGAGCTGAGACTTTTGTAAGCTTGTCTAATTAATCAGACAAGATGATTACGTTTGTAGTGAGGTAAACATGACATACATTGACTAACATAAGGCGCAGACGTTATCCACAGTTACTGAATTAAAATCCCTATCTTAGTTTGTTTTATTTGTGTATCTTCAATCATGCAGCAAAAATATATTTACATATTTTATTACATTTCTAATACATTTGACACAGAACTAATTTTAAATGTCACCACACAAAGCCTCTGCAGTCAAGATTCAAAATCTAAAGATCTGGTGGAAAAACCTTCACCTGTAACAGCAAATTATAAACACTGGTTTTGGACAACTTAAATGTT
>JAVQJZ010050810.1:0-15416 GCA_036025355.1 Leiopotherapon unicolor | reverse complement strand
TGGTCATTAATCTCCCCATTAGAATAAGAACCAACATGTCCATTGCTTTAAAAGTGAAAAGTGTTCACCACTAGGATTTTACGGTCCTCTTGGCTAATTTTGTCACCACAGAAATGGGCGGGAGTCAAAAATGCGAGACAGTGAGGTCAACTGGACACTTCAATCTGTGTGACTCCTCAGCCTTGTTCAGGTTT
Source organism: Leiopotherapon unicolor (assembly GCA_036025355.1). Lineage (NCBI taxonomy): Eukaryota > Metazoa > Chordata > Actinopteri > Centrarchiformes > Terapontidae > Leiopotherapon > Leiopotherapon unicolor. The sequence continues at coordinate 15,222 of JAVQJZ010050810.1, read as the reverse complement.
CTGTTGACACTATATGACTGCAAAAGCCAAAAACGGACACAAAGTGAACAGCACAATGGACAAAAGATGAGACAGGTTGTAAACATTTTAAGATGTTGGTCTGGTTCAGATGTGGGAATGTGTACAGTGGTGCAAAGAAGCAGAAAATCAAAGGGTGGGGGAGCAGAGGCGAATGGCAGATGAGATCATAGCTCCTCACAGTCCAGCTCTGGTTCTGACAGGGAAAGGTCTGCGCTTTCAATCACTGTCCACCACTGTCTAAGCCAAAATATAAACATATAGACCATATGACCCACCATGTGCAGCTCACACTTTGTTCCATGTTGTAAATATATGAAATATTAATAAGTCCTTGCATGTGAGCTCACCTTTAAAACAGTAAGCTCCAAGCTTCTTAGTTGGCTCCGGGAAGCCAGTCTGGTTTCTGTAGCGGTACATGGTCCGGACGCCGAGCAGGCCTCCCCCGCATTGTATTCTGGGTACTGCGACAGGATGCCGCACGCTGCCATCGGAGAGCCAGCCATAGTCGCATCTGTCCAGACCCTGTCGCCAGGCAGCGTGGAGCTGGCCCGGGGTTGCCAGGACAGCATTCCTCTTCTTACACTCGAGACTGGCCTCCTCAAAAGTCATTTTATAGGTCACAGGAGCATAGTACACTTCACCTGAAACGCAGATGGCAAAAAGCAACAAAGGCTTAACAAAAGGCGTTCACTCTACAGCAGCATGGCAACAATTCATCAGTGTTCATGGCAACAAAATATGATTACTCCAGCAGTCACCCGGGGCAGAGGTTTCAATTGACTGTTTAACCAATTCCACAAACTTTGGCTTGAATCAGTGGAGTATTACTAACAGATGGACAATCGCTGTATATTTCATTTTTAATTATTTATACTGAAAACAGCGCTCAAAAACCATCATTTGGAGTAATATCAAGCTACAGATTTTTAGATCATTTTGACTTTTCAGAATAGACATAGCACAAAAACAGCTGACAAAAGTCACAGCTGTGCAAGGCACGGGCCCAAAACGTCTCCCACCAATCATTTTTAGGACAACAGTAGTTCATTCATTATATTAATCTGAGGTGGGATAGCAATGCAAACAATGTGCCTGGCCTGTCAGTGAATGTGTCTGTACTTCAGGACATTATGTTTCCATTCGGGCTGAGCAAACCAGTATTGTGTTGTTCGCGTTGTTACTGCAATGTGACAATTATAATTATTTGACCACAGGATAATGCACAAGAAACACTACAAAAAGGCAACATCTTAATTGAAACCAAACAACATTAGAAGAGAGAATGACTGACTGTCTACATGTTTTCAGTTAGTTTTGGGCGTAACGTTTCAAATATCCCATGCTGGTTTCATCCCATTGATTTACAATGGCGTGGAGAGTAGGGGATGTTTTCCTCCCAGAAATGTCTCTCTGCTTAAAAGTAGACAAAAGACATGAAACCCTCCGCAAACAGTCTCTTTCAACAGCCAATCTTCCTTTGCATGGTATATTATTGGACATTTCCTGCCCTTATAAAATTGTATTAAGAGTAATTTATTGCTAAGCACAAGTTTTATATCAATAAAAGCTTTTAATCGACACTACACTAAAGTCCATTATCAGAGCATGTTGAACTACATTAGCCAAACGTGCCATTTCATTAGGGAATCTACAAGGGCACAAATCTGAGATTATATGTATTAACATTATAATACTAAGTTAAGCCAGCGGTCTAAGATATACACTGATATCTGTACTGTAACCGCAAGTAAGAAGAAGACATGTATTCATCATGTACAACTGGCCCAGAATACAGCCAGGTCAAAGGAGCAAATACAGTTTCTTGGAGAGATTGAAAAGCTACGTGGAAGATGTACAGTATGTGCATTTCCCTGGAGGCTATGAAGCAGGGTGAGGTTCTCTGGCTGACAGAATTTGTCTACATCTGTTCATAATACTGTCACAATGCCTGATACATTCAAATTCACAGCTAATTGATTCACAGCTCGTGCCAACATAATTTGAACCTATTTTATGCACTGCACCAGGGCTGCAGTGAACAAATCCCAGATAAGAAGAGCAACTAAAGAGGGCTGACTGCAGTTTAGATGTGTCAAGAAGGACGATAACCCTCATAAAACACTTTGAATGGAGTTGAGTCAATCAGCAGTGACAAGCTGGATAATGAACAGACAGAAAAATACTGCTGGCTGAGAAGTGAGGACTTCCTTAGAGCACTGCCAAAGACATTTAAAACCCCCATTATCACATTTAGGTTGCCGACTAAAAAAAAAGAAAAAACACTGTGGAGTGGAGAATGGATTGCTGCTTTAGAGTGAAATTATTATATATATGGTTGTTCTATATTATATATAATGTCATTCTAATACCAACTCCCTTTCCATACCACGTAAAATTGTTTGGTGCAATAAAATATATAAAAGATCACATATTAAAAAGAGTATTAAAAACCACAATGAAGTGTATTTCCAAAGTGCCTTACAAGCTGTAAAAAGCTATTTCCTTTAGCACTATGATCATTTGGAGGCTTTGACATTTCAACTGGAGGGTGTGTCCGTGCCTCTAAATGACACCTCATTACTTAAAACTACAAAAGTCTAATTTTTGTGGTTGACTTACCATTGAGTTTGTCTACGTAACAGTACACATCATAGGTGTCCGTGGGTTTCCTGGTCCCATATGACCTGATGCCAGGTTTAGTCTGTAAGTTGCCATAGCAGCCCTTCCTTGGTTTTGTAATTGGGTATCTGTAAAGGTGGAGAAACCATTTTAACTCACTGTACAGATGACCTTACATTGTTGGTGGTGAAAAAGTACTTTATTTTATCACATCATAATACAACCAGACATGTATAACTGAATGACAGTTTTGTGTAAAGGACATCGGAGAATTCAAATGCAGCTAACCTCACTGTCTGGTCAGCAATCCAGCCGGCATCGCATTGATCAAAGCCATCTTCATAGGCTGCTTTCAGCTGCTCATATGTAGCAATGGTTGCTCCAACATTTTGGCAAGTCTGGACGGCCTTCTCGTAGTCCAAAGTGTACCTGCTGACGCTCGCCCGGTAGTGAAACACAACACCTAGGGACAAATTAGAGAAATAAATGACCATCCAAAAATGAAACATAATAAAGATCTGTATAGAAACATGAAAGTAGTGATCTGGAACTCATTAGCATAATTTCAGTGCTATAAATTATGGCAAATGTCTTATAAAGCGTACACCATGAGTGAAATAATTGAGTCTCTCAGCTTCTTTGGAACGGAGGAACCTTGCAATTAACCAAGGGGATAAGCAAAATACTCTACAGTTCACCACAAATGAACAAGATAACTGCAGATGATGCCATGGCCCTGAAATCCCCATATTTGTGGACAGTAAACAGACGCAGAAGATATGATCGATGGTCCTAATTAACATTGCAGATAGTTGGAAAAGAAGTTGTGCAGATTGTAAACCAGTGAAAACCAAAACTATCCCAGTATCCCTCCACCCCACCCATGTTTTCTACATCACCAAAACATGAGTTATGTCTCCCAGAAAGCTTCTCAAGTGACAACATGAGGAACGTGCGTAGTAACTCAAGGTACTGTAAGGACTGGTAACCCCCACCCCCCCAACTCCATTCATAGAAGACTGTAACTTTTGGCTTGGAGGTCCTGTGCTAATGGTGCATTATCATATGCATCTTTTAACACTTGTGTAAATCTGATGAGGGGTATTGGGGGATGCTGTTGCACAGTGGAAACAAAGTAAAAAGATTTGGAAACACACCCTAAGTGCTCAACCAAATCCCCACTGACAAGGTGGCACCCTGATGACAGAGATGAATGAGGTTATGACATAGCTTTTGTTTTGCCCATGCCAACATGTGGAATACCTTAAGTATTTGGGCTCTCATGGATGATTGGTTCAGATTGATGAAAACATTGCAATACTTGGCATGGACGGGGACCTGAAATGCAGTGTTTTTCCTGTGTTTTAAGAGTGCATCGCCTCTAAAATAGTAAACAACCCAAAACTGCGGTTACCCTGCATAACTACCGGGTAACTGCTGCTATCAACGTAAGCAGAAGAGCGCCCAAAGTTCTTTCATACTGTTTACATTTCTATCACCACTTGTATTGTATTTCACTACTATTAAAGCCCTTTCAGCAAGCCTCCGCTACATTCAAAGAGTATCTTGGAAAGCAGGTCTAGAGCCTTTTGTCTGATTCCAGCACAACATGGAGAAAATAATCATATATCTCCTACCGTTGACATTGAGGTTAACTGTATCCTGGGTGTCCTCAATGCCGTACATGACCTCACAGCGATAAGTGCCCGCGTCACTGGCACGCAGCTTCACCATTGTCAGTGAGGCATCGCCCACATCTTCAGGGTGACTGGGAACTGACACACGGCTCCTGTAGCTGAAGCCTATTTTGATGACCCCGTTTTGCGCCACGAGCACCGTGGATTCGACCCCGTCCTCTATTTTGGTCCATTTGATCCGCAAGTAATCTCTGCTATAAACGGCTGTTCCATTGGGACTGATGACGGGCGCTGAGGTTGGAATGGTGGAGAAGAAGCAGGGAAGATTTACCTTCCCTGAGAGGGACCCAGTGACTGGTCTGATTATCGATAATGTGTTGAGAGCTGAAAGGCAAAAAGCGAAAGGGTTAGTAAAAGTTTCAATTCATGTCAATTCTCTCTGTACTGTAATTTCTGCTTATTGTTTATCTGCTCTTTGATTTCTTCACTTTTTTCTTCCAGACAAATACGTCGCATCCGTTTACTTTCAGTCTAACACGTACAACTAGACACTATAAACTGCACGACTCATTTACGTTGACAACTACACCCAGCCTAATAAAAAAAAATTTAAAAAACATGCATCATGGCCTGAAAATGGCTCTTGGAAAGTCAAACCTCATTCCTTAAATGTTGGGTGTGGGAACACATTTAACACTAGATGCAGTGTACATACAGCATGTTTGTATGAAGTTAAAGATAATTGGTTAAACAGTGGAGTCATGGTTGCATCACTGCGTGTTATGCCAACATGAACGCTACACATGTTGGTTTACCTTCTGAAATAATCCGTCTTTCACCTGCATGACCACTAACTTATGAAGACAGGTAGACCCATTCAAAAATAAATCAAATATGTCATCAGCATGCTGCACACTGGATAATATAGTGTATCTCTCCTCTCATGACCTCCTACTCTCTTCCTCAGCTGTCAGAACACACTACTGATGTCACACACTGACAGAGACTGAATTGGATGCTGCAGCTTGAAAAGTCTATTTGAAATAGTAAAGAATTATACTACTGCTAAACCCGACATGGTTAATAGTTACTATGCTCAGCCCCCCCCCCCTCCCGCCTTGTGGTCTGTCCACAGTTAATGGTGCTGACTGTACATCATTCTCACTCCCCTTCTATGTGATGAGGTAAAGGGGGTGTCAGACAGCATACCAGACACAAATGAATTGCAACAGACTGAATCATACTTTTCCCTGTAGAGAGGAAGAAGTTGAACCCTTTTTTTTTGTGGTGGCATTTCTGAGATTGGGGTGGGGGTGGGGAGGGTGGGGGGGGTCATTCTGGAAACAGTGGTGGGGCAGCCCCAGAGGCATGACTGTGTGTGCTTTAACAGAGGGCCTTATTAGGATGAGGGGTGAAACCAGCTGTTATTTCCAGACTGGGAGCCTGGTCTAATTGAAAGGTGTCCATCCATACGGCAAGACAAGGCCAGGGTCCGGGGGCCAGGAGAACTAGGGGGGCCGGAGGGGCCCAAGATCCAAAAAGGCAAATGCTGTCACCTTCACCATTGGGTGAGGTATTGCAGATTTTAGAGAGGAAGACTGGAGGGGGCTTATTCAGTCTGATACTTTAAAAACTGAGACACTGTAATGCTTTGAGGCATCAATGACACATCAGTCAGTTGCAGAGTACAGCTGAAGGTGACCACATCAAATGACTTTCGTGTATCATTCAACACACAGAGGTGGACGGAAGAAGTGGAAGAGGAGGAAAAGTGAGAGACGGTGAAAAATGACGGGGAGGACGGGGGGAAAGGAGGTCAAGGGAGAAGCATTTAATCGTTTAAATCTTACCTGTTGCAGTCACAGCCTCACAGAGACAATATAACCACAGGATGTGCTTTATATTTGGTGTCATCTGTTGTAAAAATGAAAAATATGCATTAGCAAACAACAATATATGTTTTTTTTCTTTTCGTTTTGCTCTGTCCATCCATATTTTATGTATATCATACATATATTTCAGGGATGCATACATTTGTTGGGTGATATTTGATAAACCTGATTCTCTTTCTATGCCTGGAGTTCAAAAGACTTCATTCTATTCCTCACTGAAATAAAATATTGGTGCAGCCTATTATCTTTCAACAACCTGATGTACCACATTACCAGGAACAATATTTCCTATCAGACATCAGATTTAGAGGCAAGAAAAAGTTACACTCAATGACCCAACTCACTGGCTCCAGCACCAATTTTGTGAAAACATCAGTAAATTCACTGAAAACTAATGAAATTAATTTGTGGGTGGAGGTTCTGAGAGGCATCGCTCCCGGACTTCCTAGTACTCCAGAGTTTTTGGAGACAGGAGCACAGCAGCAGCAAGCCCACCGCCCTCATTTCCACCCCTCTGTATAAACACAAGTGTTAGGTGTCAGTGGGAGCTGCAGAGCTGTTCTCTGGAAAAGCAAGACAGTCGCAGTATAATGCCATTTGGACATGACAAAAGATCCCCATCTAAAATATTTTAGGGTGGGTATGATTGTGACTCAGTGGCTCTAGTTTATCCAGGGTGAACAGACCCACCCTTATGGAAAATAAAAGAAATAAGACATTGTGAAAAATACTTACTATTCTTACATTTCCTACTCTGTATTTGTTTTGTTTGAGCGAAATTCTGTGTAAAAATCTTTAGCATATAGAATAGAGCGATTTGCCTGAAGTGCAGGCAGTGAGGTATTTCTAGGAAACTGAAAAAAAAGAGTCATTCAAGGAAAGAGCAGCAATGAGCATCACAGGGGCGTTTCATTGATCGCAGATTTTTGGAATCAGTGGTCCTTTGTGTGTGTGATGCTCCCTGTGATTAAACAAAAAATATATCTGCAACAGGGAGCTGGGATACGAACACTGACTGATTAAGATGTGATTAAAACTTTTTCTTAAAGCATTTGGTGCCATTTGTGTGATTTTCTGTCACAGAGACACCTGTTGTTTGCGGACGCTCATCAGAAATCACGACAGGATAACGTGATTTGACGTGTCTGACACTAAAGCAGTATGAACATGAACTAACGTGATCATGAGGAGGCTGTCGAGTGTGTGGCTGCTCTGCTCTCACAGCGCTGCAGGTTATCTGAGGACAACACGGCATCACTGACCGCGCTCCTCTGCACTTTTGTCTGGACTGAGAAGTGAACTAAAATACATTCATTTATTTCATTTGTCAAACATTTGCTCGATGTCTTAGTAAAATGCCACATGTTGAACAGCCTAACAGTCAAAACTGTCTATTTACCGGCACTTCTGTGAGTTAGAGCAATAATCTCAATTCGCACTGAAATTCATTTTTGTCAGAAAAATACTTGCCTTTAAAGGTGTTTTATTCCATCAAATGCACAAATATCGATATAGGTCCTTAAATCCAGTTAGTCCCAGTGCATAACATGCGTGCGTAAAAAGTGCCCAAATATGTCCTCTCCAAGTCGGCGCAGGAGCACTTTATCTGAGCCTCCCTCTTCTGCGTGATGCTCCAGAGCTGCAGGGTCCCGGTCCGGGATGATCCTGGTTCTGAACGAAGCGACAGAAACCGTGAAGTGCTGGCAAGCAACAAGTTGAGCTTTGCCTAGCGCACACTGTTATTTCGTCAGGGTTGGAGAGGAGGGGCAGAGTGCCCATCCGAAAAGTGAATGAGACACCTTGGGGAGGAGGACGGGGAAAAAAAAAAAAACTTAATTTGGCTGTGTGCCTTAGAGGTGTATTCTCATCCAATCAGACTGTTCCTCCGGGAACAATCATTTCTGAAGGTAACACCTCTGCCATCTGAGAGAGAGAGAGAGAGAAAGAGCATCTTCACTTCAGACCAACAGATTTGATGTTTGATGGTTGAAATAGACTCAGTCGAATGAGACATCAATTATACCAAAGTCAACGATTTTATATGTGTGTGAGCAACGTATAAAGAAATAAAAAACGGATTCATTTCTATAGTTGATGATGGAGTTTGACGTTGATGCCCTGCTTGAAGAGCAGCAGTCCCATCCAAGGGTGCGCAATGGAAACGGGTGGTGCAGACGGTCTCTGGTTGACTTTGAGTCACAACATACAGTTTGTTCCAGCAACACACTTCTGTCAATAATGAGAGGGAGTACTCCCCATCCACCCCACAAAGGCACTTTGGTTTTTGGACTTCAGATCTACAGATGTGCAAAAAATGAAATAATAAAAGATAATTAGCAATAATAAAGTTGGCCTGAAGGATAAGGTATTTAATGTTAGATGCGCGTTTTGACTTGAATGTGGTTTTGTGATCACGTTATAAATAGTGTGGATATTAAAAAAAAAAAGATCATTTCATATACAGAAGAGAAACATCATCTCAAGTGGAGAGACTCATTTCTGTGGACCATCCATGTGACTGACCTGACTCCCTGAACGAAGTGCAGCAGTTTACTCTGTGCTTGGCTTTTCCACACGGGGGAGAGGCTGGACCACAGTTTATCTGCTCTTGCCTAATAATCACCGGGATTGGCTGCTGTTCAATAGGTAGGAGGGCTAAACTGAGTGAGTGTGTGTGTGTGTGTGTGTGTGTGTGTGTGTGTGTGTGTGTGTCTGTGGTAGGTTACCTTCTGTCTGGCAGTGATTATAACTCCCAGTAGTGTGTGGGATGAGGTGTGATTCATCCAGTTTGTCTTAACAGAAGAGCAAATAATTCGAATATGTCTGATTCAGGGGGTCAGACGGAACATAAAGTCTACATTCATCGTGTGACATCTCATAAACAAAAAAAAGGCACAATAATCCAGTTTGTTGCCATTATGTTGAAACCGGAACAATTCATTTCTTTTTTGCCTTACAATTTCTTAATACAGAGAGATTATATAGCAAAAGGCACTTGGAGCTAAACAAGTAGATTATCAATGAACATTTATTAATTAAATCAGTGCATAAACTAATTCAATTTCACCTCAGCTCAATTATCTATATGAATGATGCAGAGACTTTTTATATTACCACTCCAACATGAATGACCTCAGCAGGTTGCACAATGTCATGTTTATAGTGTTCCTTAATGACAGCCTCTGAAATACACGTATGCTTCTGCATGTGAACCAAAACTGACGGTTAGGTCTGGTCGCTCGCTGGTGGGGCGAACTAATTGTTCAAAATCATGGTGTTGCCTTCTCACACCAGCTGAGAGCAGAAGCAGAGGTGATATGGCCGTAGATTGCCCAAGAAGCCAGAGGGCCCTTGTAAAACGTCGTAGGTGCCTTTTCCATACCTCCGTGCGTTGTAATCATCTTGGGGCTCAGCACCATTTACCCACAGTACATCTTTTCTCTGCAAGGCTGGACTGGTCTGGGCAGCCGAACTCTGACAAAGGAAGCAGGAGAGGGAAGCTCTGGGTGAGATGGAAAGGGAAGGCTGGAGTTCCCAGGTTGTCAAATTATAACTTATTTCCTGTCTCACATGTACAACCAGTCCTTTGCTGTGTATTTTGCCTCTATTAGACCATATGAATAGACTAAATTATAAAATGACACTTAAATACATCTTCAAAACGAGCAGTTTTGAGGCATGTTTGAACTCTGAGCGTGAAGAGGAAATAAATGTGCAAGAATGACAATCCATAATAGACGCTGACAAAGACTTATTGCATTCTGCTGTCAAAGTTTCAGGAAACAGGATTCATAATTTAACAACAAAAAAAAAAAGACAAATAGCTCAAACTGACCTGATTCTGGGTGGAATTTGCAACCTGACTCCCCAGCAGCATTAACAACTTCCCACTTTTGTAGTTACGGGAATCATTTAATCATTTTACTACTTTACCTGCTTCACTGAGTCATCGTTAAGTTAAAAGTTGCAAGTCACTTACTGCCGTGTAAAACGTCTCTACTGTATGTGAAACTGTTGCCTTTCGGTACCCATAAATCAATGAGTGAAAGAGTGTTTGATCCTGGTGATCCGCTGTGCAGGCCCCAAGATGACCCACATATCACATGACCTATAAAGGTGGTCTACCTCCGGCCCCATGCCACCACAGACAGCATAAAATGGGCGTTAAATTTCTCAGACCCCAAGGGTTCTGTCTTACTGAAACTTATAATTCTCAGGATCAAAGCTCGGATTTTGATGTGTTTTATCAATCACATACAGTACACGGTTTTGCCCTAGATCAGGATGTTTTTGTGGTTCTATAAAAGGAAATGATCCCTACATTATACAAGCGCAAAGTGAGGAAGAGAAAGTCTGGAATCGCTGCAAAGTCACCTGGTATGTTTGACAATTTGTAAGCTCCCATATAAATAAACCAAAAGAGAGCATCCAACAACTGGTACACATCAAGATCACAAAATCACTCTTCTGGGTATTGCTTGAAGAAAAATGAACTAATAAAAAAGCGCCAAACAAGTTGTACAGTTTGACTGTCAAACGCCAAGGCTGTGACACGCAGAGAGAAATAACAGCTTGTTATTATTTCCCATGGTACAGGAAAACAAGCTCGGGTGTGTGCGCTTTGTGAGTGAACCCCCTGTTTAGCGCGGAAAATGTGGGAAAATGAAGTTGCCTCTGGACAGACTTGAACCCTGATCCTTTGGAGCCAAGTGTGGAGGCCCAGACCACCGAGGCTGATCCCTTCAGCTTTAGTAAGAAGCCAAGAGGGGTATGAGCCAGCACAGGAACTGATTTTAATCAAGCTTCTCCAGGACCAAAATCAGGTCAATGTATGTTTTGTTTGTTTTATTAAAACTGTATTTAGTGATATTGTCGAGAGGGAGAATACTAAAAGAGTCTGACTGATGTGGGATTTTTGAGTCTGACACTGATATAGCAGTATATCATCCGAGATTCATTTCTGGCAGCACTTCTGGTCCTTAGGCCTATAAACCAATAATCCTGAGTTAAAACACACAACAACAAACAGATTTCAAATATTTAACTTGAATAAGGAAAGAAGGGTCAAAATACTTAATACTGCACACTATAAAAGTTTCCCCTGCAGTAATTTCTATTGATACATGAGCCAGCAGAGGTCATATTTTATTAATATATTGTTGAGTTTATAATACCATTACTTCCATGGTGGTCTATGAAACTGTTTGCAATATGTTGCCTTATTTTTTTATTCATCTCTGAAGGAAAATGTTAGAAAGATCTGCACGACACTGCTAATAGCCAACTTGCCTACCCAAGTATAACACAGACGAAATATTTAAGATTCGGCCTTGTTAAAGTGAACTATGATCTGTATTTTAACAGAAACACAACCAGACAGCAGCAGCAGCAGAGTACCACTCCTCTCCTCGGCCAACCACTCCCACCAATTTCTACGACTTCCGAACAACATAAAAATAATTGAAAGGAAAAGGAAAGAAAGGAGAAAAAAAAAAGGACTGCCAATGCGAGGACGACAGCACGGGTAGGCACGACCGTCTGGAGCTGTCTGTACCAGGTGTCAATCAGGTAGGCACCAGGTGTCAATCAACAGGCAGGAGTCAGTCATGGCGGTGACAGCTGGTGGACGCTCAGGTGGTCTGAGAGGCGTTAGAAATACAGAGGTTTGGTCCACTAATTGCTGCCTCTAGTCAACACCATCAACCTGCTCTGCGTTTTTTATATTTCTTTAGTCATCTGGTTTTTTTTTTTTAACTTTTCTCAGCTTTTACATTCACAATTTTACATCTCTATGTTTCAGTCTCATGGCAGCAAGCTCCAAATGCTACAAGATGGAAGTAAGGCTTTCTGTCTCATAAATAAAACATAAATGGTGGCTTGAATTCCATTTTGCTGTTTGATAAGTGTCTCTCCATGTCTGTTCAGGTCATGCCAGTGTGCACAGGTAAGCAGGTAAAATGTGACGGAGAACTCTTTAAATGACATCAATCATCAGTATAGATGTGACAGGTAAAATCACAGGTGCTGCGGTGAGGCTGAATCACTGAGACTATCGCTGAGGCCCGTCTGTAATTCTGCATCTGAGAATAAACACATTTTGCTGTGAAACTCAAGTGTCTTGCAGTGATCACAAGATTTCATCAGATTGTGATTCAACCGCCCAACCCAGACCACAGCGAGAGGATCGGGTTCTAGTCGTGATTGTCTGAGAGGTCCAGCAGACTGAAACTTTATGAATCACTGCATCTGCCACCTTCTTGCAAACCACTTTAATCTGAAAGGATGGCAAAGGAACAAAGACAGAGGAAGCCAGCGAGAGAGCGAGAAAGGGTGGAGGCGGGGCAGAGAAAATTGTTTGATAACCAGAAACAGACCATTCCCACGTCACAGATCTTTGCCAATTGCAGTTAAAATAATGCAGCATTGTGGGAACCACTTAATTGTCTAACCTCATCCCTTCTGCTGTAATCTGCCTATACATGACCTCTGGGGACTCTGGATGACGATATTTCAACTGAAGTTTGGGTTAAGTGTCATATCTGACAATTAAGCAGCAAGGTATTTAAACACGCGTGATCTATGACATTTGCGCAGACTGTGACGATTCATTGAGTCCCCATTGTGAAATTCCCAGAGGAGTCATGCTGCTCACTTTACTTCAACCGCAGAAAAAAGTGGCTGCGTGAGACCGTCAGTTATTAAGCCAGGCAGCAATTAGACCGACACGAGAGAGGGCAATGTGGACAGCTCGTCGATCCTTTGGTCTCTGACCAAGAGGAAGTCGAGATAATAACATAATGCATTCTCAGCCATGAGAGAAAATCAAGTCAACTGTAGAAAGTCATTTTGGTTTCTTTGGTTCCAATTACAGTTTTGAAGGATGTTTTGGTATAACTGCAATAAAAATCAGTTTTGGTTATCCGTTCAAATGCTTGGGTGGCATATGTTGCATTTAGAATTGCTCAGTGGTTACTGTACATTACTGTAGATTTCTAGGCATTAAAAAGTGACAAGCCAACACACACCAACACCATAATTCATTTTAACAAGCAAAAAATGTGAGTCAGATCTCCACCTTCTTATACTCAACAGGCTAATACAGCTTGGCTGAATAGTTGTATTTTGCATGACTAACTGTGGGAGAACACACACACACACATATGTATGCGGAGACCTTAAAGAAAGTTACAAACTGCTCCATATACTGAAGAAAGAGAAAGTCTCCCTCCAGCACACTCTGCAGCGGGTCGTCATTATCACACACTGGATGCTCAACTACCATCCTCTTAAAAACCTGCAGAACATTTGGTTTAATTCAAATAATGAGGCCAATCAGTTCACACCAGCATCTCAAAGAGAAACCACTCGTTATTTGTAATGATCAAAAGACTGTTTTAATGACTTAGGTGAAACAAAGCGGATACTCTTTGCCACTGGCGAAACTTGTTGAGCGGTGCGGAAAAGTCTCCATGACTGAAAGACAAGTCAGCAACTGTGGAGCACAGCAAGACGAGTTTTATGTACAATGCGCAGTTTGAGGCTGCATCAAATGTAGCTTTACCTGTATATACGTAAGCGATGCTGTGTTCACTTAACGCTGCATTCACTGTATCAACGGACAGTCAATATCTAGAAAGCTGTTCTATATAAATAGAAATTATTGCCATGCTTTAGTAGAAGATAAAGACTTTAGGCAAATTGATTTAAAACAGCCTGCCGACTCCTTAACTTCCATATGTGTGCTGCCCCCAGCTGAAACAGTGATACTGCCCACTGTGGGCAAAAAGAGAAAAAAGTAATACAGTGTGACAAAACTGGCCCAATAAAATTGATAAAACACCAAGACAGTCGTTTTTAAAATGTGTTTATTGCTTCACTCATCATAAACCAGTCTGCTTTTACTGAATCTCAAAACTCGGTTGATTTTCACAGCGAGCAGGCTGTGGTGCAATAATCAAAAGCGGAAGCATACGCCAACCAGTGCAACATGTTTGAAGGTTGAGAAAAAACCTTACTCATAACAGAGCATTTGATGATATCTTCCCAAATAAGATGTCATCTTCAGTTCTCAGACATCGCTTGTGTAAGGCTAAGTTGTTTCAGACATTACAGCGTAAGGCGGTGAGCGCTGAGAACACAGCACAACCTCACAGCACACAAAGGCCGCTCTGTCTCACTGTGGTGCTGTGGCGGGAAAGCAGGAAGACTCCTGTCATTTCCCCGGGTGATGGGAACCCTACAGGTGCACACAGTAAGTGAATGACGATGATAAGCGAGCGAATGAGCGTTTAATTTCGGCCAGGCACAGCCATCATCGCTCCCTCACAAACAGCGTTAACCCTTTCAGCTGGAGGGCCTGATGTTCGGCCTGTTGAGCTCAAGTGACCTTGTTAGGAGGCCAAGTGGTCGTAAATTCATGTTCTTCGAAAGTGCAATCCCATGTGAATTTAGTCAGAGGATTCATATACATTTACTCATCTGTAACGGTTAGTATGATGATATTTCTAGTTGTAGATGTGTGCAAGATTTTGCAAAAAAAATATTTTGCAAAGGTTATTTTCACATATTGCAGTCATTTTCAGATCTTCATCTTACAATATACATATCTGACATATTGTAATAATAACTTTTCAGTGCTTGATTTTTTTCTCCTTTGTTCAGCTTTATCATTGTGCATCATGACACCAAAGCAAATTTCCTGTTTGTCAAACCTACTACAAAAAACCTGTCTCTGACCCTGAAAATTCAATTCATTCAAATAATTCATGTTTTCACTGCATGACAGAGTAAAACCTCTCATGACAGAAAGACATCACATGTAAAATCAATGACACATCATGATTTTCAACTTCATTCGTCTAATCACTCTTGTTCACAAGCTGGCTGCTCCGCACTGCTGTATGTCGTGTGGATAAATATGAATGAGTTAGAAAATGCTGAGAAAATATATTGTGATATAAAATTTTTATTTCAGTCAGGTTGAAATTAACATCTTGTAAGACATTTGACAATACTATGTATCTTCTCTGTATCTCTATCATGTCTTTTTAATA
>JAVQJZ010050776.1:0-15518 GCA_036025355.1 Leiopotherapon unicolor | reverse complement strand
TACAGCGACTTATTGGAAGCACAAATCAATCGAATCTGTCTCCTTTTGAGCTATGATAAGTACACATAGAGCATTACAAGTTTTTCCAGCCATCAGTGCTACCACTGGTTTCAATTCATTTCTGTCTGGGACTTAGAGGGACTGGTAGGTTTGGTAATGTGTACTGGTGAACATCATCTCGGCATTTATTATTATAAAAGGTTGGTAAGTTTTATGTGGCAATACAAAGCAAACACTCTGTGGTCTCCATGTACAGCTATCATCAGGGAAAGGGTCACTTTGTAAATGGGATTAAACAAGAAACATTCATCCAATAAATGCATAAAGCATAAGGGTGTATGCATCTGTTTGATAGCTTTGCGTTTTGTGACGCTTTAACCGACCCCAAGAGAGAAACACGTTTTATTTGTGCTCTCTCTCCTGGTGGAGCTGATGGGGAGTCGCTGACTTGTTCAGGGACAAAAAGATTTCAGCTGCCAGACAGACGCCAGCTAAAATGACTTGGAGGTTGTTCTTCTCGTTTTTTTTCTTTTCAATTCCCTCTTGTTGTGGTCTGTGAAAATTCATTACCCCATAAAAGAAAGTAAAACTCTCGACTGAACCTAAGAGAGTAAAGACAAACACACTAATGTATTCCTATTGAATCCAATTAAAACCATGCATCACAATCAACTCTTAATAAGGACTCTAAATAAACAAAAAGTCTAAATGAAGTAAATATGCAATCATACACAGAACACAGCTGCCGATATATCACTGATGAATGATAGTGATTGGACAGAATTCAATTTTTTATTAAAAGGCCAATTATCAGCCAAGATAATACACCAGTAGATGTGCAGAGAAGGCAGCACAGAGAAGCAAATTTACAACCTATGCTGACAGTATTTCACTTCAAACTGACAGATTTAAAGGCCAGCCAGGAGACTTTTAAATGAGTCTACAAATATTGACTTATTCTAGACTCCCTCATAATACTCTCTTTTTTCCAACCTTTCTCATCTATGGTATGTCTAAATCCTTATTTCTGCTGTCAGAGTCTTCTCCTTCTTTACATGGCGCTCATCTCCCTGAAATCAAATGCCACCAGATCCTGCGCTCTACCCTGTCCTATGTGTGTGTGTGTGTGTGTGTGCCCTCTATTACTCCTAATGAGAGGGGCCACAAGAGTCCCGTAATTCCATTAACCTCATCAGCATCATTCTCTCCCTCTGAAACGCACACACACACAAACACACATACATACAAACACACACACACACACACACGTGCTTGCATTTACAGAAATAATGATCTGGAGTGCAGCCGTCTGTGGTTGATTATGTTGAACTGTTTGACATGAGGTCAAAAGACTGATAGAGAAACAGTGTGTGCGCGCGCGCACACACACACACACACACACACTACAGTACGACAACACAATGGCAAAATTCAACAAAAGAAATAATAGCCACTCCTGACTCTTTGACTTCTCTTTTTCATTTCCCCTTAAGCAGTTTAAGGTTGGAAAAATCATGTTATTCCTCTCTGCTCTCTGACATGATCATATATTCTGTATCAACTTGTTCCAGCTCTACACTGAAGCCAAATGACACTTACACTCGGTGGAATATTCAAACTCAGTGTTTCATATCTTTTATAGCTGCACAACCCCATCAAATAGAAGTACTGCAACTAAAAGCCTCATGCACCATTTTAAACACATTACCCCAAAATTGGGTGTGACATATTTGGTATCGTTGGAAAATGGAGGCTCTCTGCTTGCATTTGAAATAATGCTCAGTGGGTTTGAACACAGTGGTTTGCTTGGCACGACGAGTCTGATCCACCTGCGGACCACTGGGGGGTTAAGAAGTTAATGCAGCGCACTTCAAAAATGTTCATCTTTGACTTGCAGCTTTTATGACCTTTTATGATTCAACATACAGAAATCCATCACAAAAGCAGCAGATAAGAGCTGACAGCGGGCTTGAGAGAACAGAAAGCAACACAGCGACATGACATGTCATGTTTTGAGTGACATGCATGACTCACTCTTTCCAAAACCTTTACATGTAACCCGCAGCTCAGCTCAGCATGTTCTGAACCGAACCCCCACCTAAACCGGCCAGTCGAGGAAAACCGAAACAGCCAGCGGCCTCAGTTACACAACAGCCCCTAGTAGGAGTAATTTAAACTCAAAGAATACTTTACAGGATGCAAACGCAGGCACATATGTCCTAACCTGCTGAGCATCTGCTGCTACACAAGTTGCAAATCTTTGCCTTCACTGCAAACATATTTAAACATAAAAAATGCAGATGGTGTGTGTCACGATAACAAATGGCTTCAGTCCTGCAGTGCTGCGCTTTGGCAACACGGAGTTGAGGCCCGTCGGGATGAAATAAAGCACCTATTTTTAACTTTTCCTGTATGCGTTCTCTCCTTCTGTGTGAGGGGCCCAAAACTGTTTCTTTTTAATATTCTGCTCTGCAAACCAATCCTTGATCTGCAAGAGCTTCCAGGAGCTATTAGCTATCTATCTGGCGTTAACCATCTTTTATTGTTTCTCATGTCATCTTTTAGCTTCATTGGCGGCCTGGCCCCGCCCGTCTCGTCTCCTGCTCGCTCTCTATCCGTCTCCCAATCTCACATTCGCCTGTGTGCGCGTTTTCTGTGTCTGTGTTGCATTAGCTCTTGGCATTTTTATGTTTCTGCATGCCTGGGCACTTCTGTATATCTGTGAGCACATAACTGCATAAGAAGTGTGTGTGTGTGTGTATGCCCCCCAAGGCAAGGCTCCAGATGGCCTTAAAACAATGAACAATCTCTCTGACCCTCTCATTATTCTCTCAGATTCAATTAGCAGCTGATCAAACCAAGCGGGAGAAGCTTTGTAAATCACCTCAGCGACTACACACACACATACACACGTGCACACGCACACACACATTAACAAGAAACCATAGGCACTGTAATAGACAGACAAAAAAATAAATAAATAAAACAACACAAGCGCAGAATCCTGAAAAAAAAAAAAGTTTCAATGTATGTCGGTGCATCACAGCTGAGACAAGGTTATTTTTAAAATCTCATAGCTGGATGCAGTCTAAGCAAACGGAGTGAAACATCTCTTGGCTTTGTGCTCCACTGCAGTCTGTCTCTACAGCAGGAAGCTCAACCATCACCCATCCTCCTCCTCCTGCTGCCCTCTTCCTCTTTACGTTCCTCATTTCATCTCTTTTTCAGTCTTCCTTTCATCCGACTCCCTTTCTGTCTCCATCTTCTGCCTGTCTTCTGCTTTCAATCCCCTCTTTTGTTACTGCTTTTGTGCTGCTCCTTTTCTCCTATTTTCTCTTAGTCACTGTTATTTTTTTTTTGGTTTTGTTTTGTTTTTTTTTACTCTTTCTTCTCCCTCCGTGTTGTGTGCTGTTTACTCGGTGGCCCTGTGACGTTTGAAGTTCTTCTCGCTTTCTCTTTGTTCTTCTCAACAGTTCTCTTTCTCCCGTCTTCTGTGCATCTGTGCTCTTATTAGCTATGTTTACATGGAGCCAGTTGTTCCATTAACAAACAGAATTACAGCCCAGTCGGAGTGAGGATGCCTCATTTAACCACCTCGATCAACATAAAATGCCCACTGGGGTTGATTTCATTGACTTCTCTAATCAATCCGACGGATCACAACGCGTGATGCAACCCTCTTCCCTGTTGCTTTCAAAACATCTTTCAGCACGTGGTCGATCACTTGAGCGAAGTCAAAGAGTTTTCCTTGGGTGGGCGCATGACTCTCCTCTCCTGTTGCATCATTTACAAGTGCACTTTGCCACTGATGCTCTTTTTTAAAAGTCTTCCCTGGTGGATAATCAGTGTTTTAGTGATGTTAACTCATTTCCGGGAAGGTCTGAATCATCAAAGTGGCTCAACGTCTCCTGTGGAGTGGCGTACTCAGACAAAACAGTTGCTTAAGTAGAAAGGGCCGCATTGACTTGATGGAGCCAAGCACTTATGATGTGCATCATTTTCTGAGTTTTGCGAAGACAATTTGGACATGCCATAGGGCATCCGTCACATTACAGAGCATGTGGACACACATCTATTTTATTTTCCACCATTATAAGTGACTTTAGCGCCTATCTCTTCTATCACCATCCATTTGCAGTATTTGATATCTGAAACAAGACAATGTAAAAATGCTGAAGGTATTGTACATCAAATTTCAAAGACCCATTTTACAATCTTTTGGCTTCAGGATAGACAATAACAGAACAAGTCTAAGAGCTACATGCCAATGTCAGCATACTAACATGATGACAATAGCTGATATTTAGAATGGATAGTTACCGTTTCCACCATCAAGTTTGGTGTTAGCAAACTGACACTGGTTATTAAGTGCTTCATGCAAAGTACTGCTGAAGGTGATGGGAAATGACATTTTTGCCCTGGTGTTAGCACTCAAGGAAAACCTCTTAGTGTGACTTGATTTAGGCAATAGAGTCAGAAATACCATGTCATTAGTAGTCCAGTTTCACCTTAAGTTGTGCAAGAAGCACAAAGTTCTCAGATGTAAATAAGGTGCGCAGCATATCAAAGAAAAAGGTTTAGTTAAAAACATATTTTAGTTTGACTCATATGAAGATTTATATGTATACACGAATGACAATTAAACTCAGTGAGAACAGTGTTCAATCCAAACACTAACCCTTAGAAACGTTGTTTTACCATGATGTATGACATGTTAAGTGCATATGAAGTTATTTTTGCTCCCTTTTTTGAGTAATGCGGCGGTGGAAATGATATCGCATAATAAAAACAAGTGATTGCACTCCGAAAATTCCCCGTTTCCATAGTCACTAGCACACATTTCCTTGTTGAGCTCTGTGTAAAAGTACTATCTGTCCCTGAGTCCATCCATCCCTTCTTCCAGTCCGAGCCCTGGATGACAGTTTCCTCTTCAGATAAGTGTGCACTTACAACGAGTACAGACACGAAGCTAGGTGGGCTAGGATGAGAGTAAAATTAGCAGCTATCCACGCTGGGCTGTTAATGCCACATCCCTCCTCCCACGGCCGACATTGTTTTATCCATCTCAATGGGTTAGTATCAAATGCTCGAACAAAGGCAGACACATTTTGAGGTGGAGGTCATTTTCCACTCGCCCAAAATCCCGGCACACTAACGTTACATCACCGCTCGTTGTACGCGGCTCGGTTTGTGAAATTCACATTGTGTGACTTGTTCCTCCCTCTCCTCTCCGCTGATGTCTCCATGGCGAGAGTTTCTCTCCCACTCTCGAATGGCTTTGTGCTTTCTCGTGGCTTCACCTCTCTCTCTCTCTCTCTCTCTCTCTCTCTTTCTGTGCCGTAACACGGGACGCAGGTTGGCCTCCAAAAAAATAACACTCTCAAATGTGTTAGCGCGGACACATTCGCGGTGTCTACTCCGCCTGATAGTAATCAGAAGAAAACATTAGATGCTTGTAAGCACATACACGGTTTCTAACTCTGTTTCTCACTCTCTCTCTTTCTGCTCCACACACACACACACACACAGCATAGCTCGCCATGTCAGTTACCAAATTAGGAAATAATATGCAACCTCACACAAACATCATGTTCTGCTCAGTTGGGAAAAACACACACACACACGCACACACATACAGGTGGCTTGTGCTTCCCGAGCAGCAGACACACTTAGTTGTTGTTATAAACTGTTAAATCTGATATGGGTATTTATTAGCTGTTTATTAGACGACCGCAGACTGGATATCCTGGCTGATACTTTAACATCTGCCTGAAAGGATCAGGCACGGCTGTTTCCAAGCTTAAACCGCCTCAGCTACGATGCTACCGGTCCCCTCAAGTGTGACTGAGAATAAATCAAGGTGGAGGGGAATAAATCTCACTAATGGAGAAAATTTCTGTTTACTTTAGATTCTGTCCCGAGTTTTAGTTCGGTGTCCACAGCAGCTGTTCATCATTAGCGCAGACGAGAGCATCAGACAGGCTGGGGCTGGATAGCATTTCATCACATACAATTACAGTATCAAATTCTCTCCTTCCCCTCTCAAGCCTAACGAGGTTTAGCTTTCAAGTCGAATTCAAAGGAGCAATTTAGATCAGTAATCGCCTCCACAGGAAGATGAGCAGCACATCTAAAGAATATGTATCATTATCTCGCAGGAGAAGAGTAGCTGACTTAGTTTTGAGTGTTATTTTATTTCAAAATATCAGCATGAGTGATGCGAAAATGTTGCGTCAGAGTGATTGTGATCACGAGTTTCCGAGTCATTGTTCTCGAACTACGTATTTAAGTTGGTCATGCTGTGATGTTGCGACATGACATTTTTCATTTACTCGCGGTCTTTGTCTGAGTGACACCAGCTTGCAGAGATCACTTTAGGCAGACAAGTTTCCTTTCAGCCTTTTGAGTATTAACGTTCACTACCTACATGTTTGACACGTCTCTTATCGTAACCAACTCCCGCAGAATTTTCCACATTTTCCTTTGCGAACAGAAAAGCAGGGAGCAGAGACAAAATGTTCGATGGGAGCCTCTGAAGCTGGGTGCTCTTTTACCCAGGAGCCGGATGTGTAATGGCTGTTGGTCGCATCAGCAGTTCAGTACACTTTCGTTGAAAATGCTAACTCGGAAATAATCTGTACTGATAGTGACAGAAAGCTGCAGGATGGCGTGGTGAGCATGAAAAACTCTCATAACCAAACCTGAGTTTTAAAAAAAACCTTGATGTGTCACCGGGAGAGACTCTGACAGCTGTAAATTGCTAACACAGGTTATGCAAAGCGTTGCAAATTTATGGTGTCGAGGCTTGAATCTCCATCAGCTGCGAGGGTGCTGATCTGTAGCTGATGGCAAAAAGACAAAACTCTCTTTGAGCGATCAATACAGCGTGAGAAATTGTGACTTTTGATGTTTCTGACATGGTGTTCCTCTAATCATCTCTTAGGCTACAAAAAAAAGAACATTTTCTCCAATTGATTTCACTGCCCCTCACAGCACCGGAGGGTGTGTCTTCAAATTTTTCAAAAGCGATGGGAGTGTTTTTAAGGACGCAGAGGATGAGATATTTATATTTATATTCGGGCCTGCATTTTATTTACTTCTCAATTAAAGATTGGGTTTCAAAAAGATTTCTTTTTCTCTGCATCAACAGCTGATGTAGTGGAGGAGAACAGGCCAATATGGACTTCAGTTTCGCTGTCCTGAGCCGGGCTGACAGATGATGCTCCCATCACACACACACACACACCAGCACCCATCCTCTCTCTCTCTCTCATACACATACACATACCCCCATGCACACACACACATCGTTGCTCCGCCCGGTGCTCTCTGATCTGTTCGTTAGCGCGGCATCTCGTTAAGTCCCTTCGCCTGGCGCTCAGCTAGCCAAAGCAGGGCCTGTCCAGCGTCCATCGCCATGCCGACACAGGGCCGCCAACCGGAACAAACCAGATCAGAGCTCGGTGCGTGGGAGGTCTGTCACACACACTCATGTTAGCACTCCTCTGCCTGCAGCGTGCTATGGCGCGCGCACACACACACACATACGCACGCACACACACACACACACACACACACACACACACACACACAAACACACACCATTGGAACTCCTAGAGTGCTATCACACACACAGACACAGCGACACACATGGAGACACAAATGGCAACTACCGCACAAGCTCATGACAACTGTCCCCCTGCTGCATTATGCATGAACACCCACACACACACAAACACACACACACACACACACAAACACAAACACACACACACACACAGTATCACACCACAGAGGAACGACTGATGCCCCTTAATTGCGTCTTTATTTGGTGTTTTTAAGGTGAAACAGTGAGTCACTCTCCTTGCTGGGTTAATTGCAGGTTAAACTGACTGAACAATTCTGTTCCAGAAAGTTTGGCATTTCGATCTGCTGCTAAACGGCTGGTGGGAAACAGATGATGCTGTTCCCCAATTAAATGTCTGCAAGCTGCAGACATTTACCAGTGAAGATTTGGTGTATCTACGTTCTGCTCCACGCTGCGAGAGTTTTGTACTTTGGAAAAGCGAGAGAGTGCTTAATTCTTCATTCTCGTAGCTCCGATAGCTCCACACTGACATAGATAAAGGGAGCTGACTTTAATCAAAATGCTTGTACCATCCTTCCTAATAGCCACCAATGTTTAATGGGTAAATTAATGCACAAGCAAGGGACTTAATCAATAACAAGTATGGGAGTGAGTCACGTTCTGGATAGATGGGATGGTTTGCAAGAGCATTAATTCAATGGCGGAGTGATTTTCTTTGCCTGTTTTTCGTCATGTCTCCGGCATCAGAGGGCATTAAATATCAAAAAAGTCGAATTCACAGATAAATCTTGACATTTACCACCTGCACAAGATTGAATTTAAAGTTGTGAAATTATACTGTACGCTGAACTTTATTGATGTCACAGCAGAGGATTGGGTCATCACAGCAGCAGAAAGACAGAAGTGCGTGTGAAAATAAAAAAAATAAATAAAAAAAAAGAGAGAGAGAGAAACGACACTAAAAGGTACGTGGCAGCACGTGGCAGCTCTTTGTGCAACCGCTTCATTTCACATGAGCTTCCAACTGTGTTTTTACAGCTGACGCCATTCACCAGTTGTATCAGTGGCCTCTGACCTGCACATTTATCACACAAGAGAGAGGTAGCAGTGCATACAAAAGTGATTACACTGATACAGGATTTATGCGCTCTTTAATCCACAGAATATTTTTCAGATGATTGATAAACCAAGTCTGAGCAGATTTCCAACATTATGGAGCAGTGATGTGTTGCCATCAATGCTCCCTGACTTTCAAGTCTACCTTTGATATTTTGAGCCATGTCTCCTTAATTACTATCTTTTCTCCGCACAGTTAAAGTTTCACCAAATGTAACAATCATGTTAATAGATGCTCCGCAGACAAACGGTGCAAACACAAATCCATTTGTAAATTCCTGCACGGAGACAATGAACAAAGCAAAGCCACAAGAAGAACTACTCTCTTTGCAGAATAGTGTCTTTGTTGTTCAGCGCGTTTCTCTTCTTTATGATTGCACTGAAAAGTAAGCAGCATTATGAGGTCTCGGCCGATTGTCGACACTGTATTCAGTGTAACAGTGTTTTTTCTCGTGACGTATGGCTCTCTCGCCTCCAGTCAAGGATATAACAGCTCCATTATATGGCCACTTCAGCTAAAATCAGGCTGTTTAACACACACCAGGCCTCCTGCACTTCAGCTGGGTCAGCTTCTTCTCGATGCCCTTTCATGGCACAGAGGCAGCGGGTGTGTATCAAGGAAAGCACAGCGTGTGTGGCGCAGTTTTAGTGTGTTTGAACTGTGATAATAAAGGTCCATTAGAAAGCAGACGAGGGGGGGCAGTGAGAGCAACGTTCGTTCATTACAGCCTAATGGACATTAAAGAGAAGTCACACACACACACACAAAACACACAGCAGCAAATAAGAAATCCTTTTGATATGGCTGCCATTGCTCCAAGAGAAAATTAATGATCATTTGAACTGTCTGAGGAAGATCAATCTGTTCGCATCACTGCCTCTGTGTGTGTGTGTGTGTGTGTGTGTGTGTGTGAGTGTCAGTGAGTTCAGACAAACAGTGGCACATTCGATCAGGAGAACAATAGATCTTTTGCAGGGAGGACATTTCATTGGTTTTTGGTTTAATCACTCTGACACAGGGAAGTCTGCTTCCTGGGTTACAACAGATCCCACTTTCACACCACTGCCACTGAATTAACTGCTCCCAAGCTCCGCCTCTTTCCCCCCAGCGCTCCAACGACGAACCGACTGCGCAGATTAGCCTCAGAGCAGGTGGGTTAATACAAATAAAAACACTGAACAACATTTCATCATCATACCAAAGTCGATTTAATGAAGTATAGTTCACATCATGTACACTACTTCCTGCTCACATCCTCACAGTTCCTTGCAACTTTGTTACAGAGGTAAAAATAAGCTTTTTGTGATAAGGCAATATGACAATAACAAGTACGTATCTAAAATCTCACCTCTCACTTTTGAGGGAACTTCTGAGTGTCTAATATACAGGGAGGGGTGAAGGACACTGATTTCGGACACACCTACTCCAGAAAGCTCCTATCGGCATTTTGTGAAAAAAAACTATGATATATGATATCTGTTTATAAGGTATTTTAATAGAAATCTGAACTGTACATGGAATAATCTTGCAAAACATTTGGATTTACTATTAAAAATCAGCCACTGCCTTTTCCTGTTGGTTCATTTTTTGAGATTATGTTAATATGAAGGTCTGCTTCTGGTCTTGTAAAATGTCAATTATTTCCAACTATGACAGAATAACAGTGAAAAATGCTCAGCTGGATATCTGTATTGATTTATAGTAATATTTATTCAACAGAAGTTGATAATCACACCTAAATAATACTTAAATGACCTGTTTTCTAAATATCCAGTGATTACAACATTTTTTTTATCGTGCATCATCCCCGCTGAAAACCTTTTAGCCCTCCGGTGTGACAACAGTAGTTTAATGGTCTGATTAATATTCGAGTCAGCGTGCAGAACTTTGACACGCTGAAGGTAAGTGAGCTGTAACTGGAGCTGCGGCTGAAGGAAATATCATAAATTGACACATTTTAATATCATCCCCTCATAAACTCTCTCCTCATATGACTCACACTGCAGCTGCAAAGTGTCCCAAAACACCTACCAATGTGCCATGTGTGCCAATGTGACACATACATGCACCTTGCATTTCAAGCCGGGACTTACATAATTCTTGGGTAATTCACAAGGACTTAGACACTTAACCACAAAAGAAGGACGTCTTCTCTCGCTCTCTCTTTCTGCACATCTCTTTGTGAGTTCACTGTCAGTTCAATTCGGTGTGGGTTACATCCTCCGACAGATATGCAGTCACCCAAAAACATCAGATATGAGCAACAATTCAGAGTTGAGCATGAGTGCTGGGTCAGCTTAGCCTGTCTTTTTATTTTCTGTCACCCACCCCCACGTCCCTCCTTTTTCTTTGTTTTATGTAGCCAGCTGGGTGCTGCATCACTCTGCCGCTATCTCCAACAGCGAGTATTTCAAAGTGAGGCAGAGTTCAGCCCTCACCCGCTCAGAACCACCCGGCCAGAAGCTTTGAAAAGTCTGCGTCAAATCAACTGCTCCTCTGTCGCGCAATAAATATCTCATTGCCTTTTTAGCTGCTGCCAAAGCGGTATCCTTTCAAATGTTACCTTCGCCGTATGACGCCAAAGTAAAACACGCCCGCACGTGCGGTCTCTACGGTGCATCTGAGAAATACACACACAGCCTTAACTTACCCTTTATTCCCCCTCCCCCCTCATTCTGTCTTGCACACATAACATACTCATAAATAATATAGTTATTGACTCAGCACTCAAACACGGACACACACACACACACACACACACAGTGGATCGACACCCCCCTCCCCAAAGCTCCAATGTGCAGCAGTGCCATTCTGTTGCCTAGTAACCAGGTAGAGTTTCTAGTAAGAGCCTATTCGCCGAGAGAATCCCACTGTCCTAGACTTCTCCCTCCACCTCCCTCTCTCTCTCTCACAGACACACACGCGCACACACTCAAATCGCGACGCGCATTTGTGCCGTTTGAAGTTGCTTTCATTAAACTCGGCACATGCACTTTAAATTCACCCAGCACTTTTCTTCACCATCAACCTTCAATCAGCACTCTGCCGTAAAACTAGGTTGCTGTAACTCTTTCTTCACACTACACTTACCTACACACCTGTACACACACACACTCTCTCTCTCTCTCCTCTCCATCTCACACACACACACACACACACACACACTTACTCCCGTGCATACAGGCCCATTTTGTAGACAAAGAAGAGACACGTGCTGCAGAGAGAGAGGAAGAGAACCAGAGAGGAGGCTGCAGTTTTCAGGTCTCTACGGAGATGCAGTTAAGTATCAGGCTGTATCCATTATACACTACTGCTGTAAAAGCATCTTTTCAACTTCCACACGCACACAACGATTGGCAGCCAACAAGCACGGAGAAGTACACAAGGAGCCGCTTTAAAACAAATTAGGTCATTTTAACTTCACCTGTTATCAAAACAAACATAACAAGACTATTTCAGAAAATGAATCTGTGTTTAAAAAGAGCCTGCCTATATTAACCGATGCCATGCCAATTTCACCACTTGTTATGTTTCTTCATGAGCACAAAACTGTTATTTAATATTCCTTTTCTTTGCTTTGACAAGAATTCGGAGGACATTGTGTGCAGCAGAGAAGGAAACAGAGAGAAAAATAGCTGTTCTTTGTTAGTATTAAAGGAGGTCTGGGCTGGAACAAAGTTACATATACGGTACATGCTGAAACATTGCAGTGATATGATCTCCATCTCTCTTTCTCTCTCTCTCTCACACACATACACACACACACACAGACACACACTGCTGTGCTGTCCGCATTGCCATGACAACGTAGTGCTAGATGCTGATGGGTTTCCCAGATCTTTTATTTATTCATCCATCTCTGCATTACTCTTTCATACTACGACGCACACACACGCGCACACGGATGTGCGCCCTCGCACATGTGTGCATCCATGCATGCGCTCCTAACATACATAAGCCCTCATTTACAAGCTGGTTTGATCATCAGAGTTGGTATTACAGAGAAAATCTGCATCAGCAAGAGTCAGTTTGCAAAGAAGAATGTGCGCCTGTGTTTGTGCGGACTGGTGCGAGTGATTTTTGATGCTTCCAAAACATTGTTGTGCGAAATGAAAAGCTGTCCATACAAAGTAGGCCATTACAAATGGTCTCTCTCTCCCTCTTTCTCTCTCTCTTTCTCTGTGTGTGTGTGTGTGCGTGAGAGAGTTTCTGTCATTCCAACCATCTTTCAAAACCGTAATGTGATCAGCAGCAGCGTGAGGGCTGCTGTGTTATTCATGTGGTGCTTGACTGTGGGGAAACGGCTCAGAACAGCAGGAGCACACGCACACACACACACACACACACACACACACACACACACACACACACACACTAACGAAAACAAAAACAACAAAAAAAAGCTCATTAGGAACAGCAGTGCAGCTACTAAACAGCAAACGTAACAAGGCAATATGACCTAAAAACATAACTGAATACTAAGAAGACAGGATGGAGAGAAGGAGCTCCAGCCAGCAGTGAGCGTCCACTGATGATCACAACCCCGGCACAATGCTTGGTCCCTGGGGAGCCCTGCGCTGACCTCCACCTCCCTGCTTCTCCTCCAGAAAAAGAAATACATTATCACCTTTTCAGGTTATTTCTCACATCTTGAGCATGCTACCAAGTGTGTGTGTGTCAATGTGTTGGTTAGAGATGCACCATGAGGTACAGTCGTCCCTCTGAATCAGTGGCAGCTCAGTTTTTTCAATTATACCTGCTCCCTGCAGACTCTCTGTCTTTCCTTCTCCTATTTTTTATAGCCCAGATAAATCCGCTTTTGCTGAACTCCATTCCCCTCCAGCTCAACCCCTTGACCACCAGAGCACCACGCTCCAACACACACACACACTCATGCCTGTAAATCAATAGAGCCTGGGAGTCAGTCCATGTCAAATGCTGAGACACCGAGTAGACTGACGAGAGAAAGAAACACCCTGACAATTTATTTCAGTGTGTGTTCTCATTATCCCACCGCAAAAAAAACATCCCTTTTCTCTAGCATGAGTTTGTGTGCTCATGCAAGAGCACATTTTATACTGCAGTACGCTGGTTGAGAGAGAGAGTAGTTGTAGTGTTGAGCTGCATCTTCACTGCAGCAGCCATCAACTAGAGGAAAAAGACAATAGAGAGCACAACAGAGCCGGAGCGACTGGAGAAGTAACGTGCTCGCCGCTCGCACGTGTGATTGGCTGTTAACGAGAGCACCGCGGCAAAGTGCACACGGCGTGCGGAACAGATTGGATTTAAATGACCAATGTCTGTTCTTTTCGCTCCTCGCCATGCACCATTTGTCTCCTCTTCCATCACCTCTTCCAATATATCTCTCTTTATCCCTTTTATCTTTTCACTCTCTCTCTCTCCGTGTTCTTGTTCTCGACTTTTAACTCCCCCCTTTATCCCAACATCCTGCTCTTCTACTTCCTGTCCTCTCTCTTTGACCGCCCTCGTCTGTTTTTTGTCCCAGACTTCATTTGCTTCCTTTTTTCCCTTCAATTTCTGGACTGTTGGACATGTTATTTTTTTCCTCCTTTAGTGCCATCCATCCATCCTTGTCACTCTTTCTCCTCTAAAAAAATTCTTTGTCTCCTCTATGCTCTCTCCTCACGCTGGCTTCAGCTGTACCCACCACCTGCTGCACTCGCTTACGCATTCTCATTTCCCACAATTCCTCAGACTCTAACGTGAGCTTTGAGTTCGAGGAGCTGCATCACATTTTTTTTTCCTGTATGGATTTCCACGATGAGAGTGACAGAGCAGGTTTTGGATGGTGGGCTGAGCCATGGAAACACAGAGTACACTTCTAGACCATCGTCAACACGATGCGTAGCCATGGCAACAGCTGCCAAAAAGCCCTCCCTCTGTAAAGGAGGGCCAATCAGTGTGGTAGTGCCACTACTGGGAACTTGACTGACAGCTCTCCAAATGAAAACACACACTGGGCAGAACTGCATCTATATCTATGGAAAGGAATGATAAAACTCATTCACTCTGTCTCAGTCAGTTCCTGTCTGGGATAACTATTTTTTTAAAACTGCTTTTCACTCCAGTTTTTATTCTTACAAACAAGATTCAAATCTTATAAATGCTGAGTAAAAGCTGTTATATACTACGAAATGGCTAACCGGCCATTGCTGGGATTGTCTGATGGTATCATCCCTGGCAGGTGAGAGGAAGCGTCTGGCAGCACCATGTGTCAGAGAGGTGGCACATGTCTGTCTGCAGCTCTCCCCGGGCCAACTGTGCAGTTAGCAGTGACAAGGACCGCAGGGCACAGAGAAAAAGATATTCACAAGCGAGAGAAACACTGCAGGAAAGGCACAGAAATGGATTCAAATGCATGTATTTTGAAGGTATGTCACGACATATTTAAACACCAGTTAAAATCCCAGGGACACAAATGATCTGATTTACTGGTTTTAGACAGCTTTAAAAAACCCAATAGTCCACTCCTTAGTAGATTAACCCCATGACCCTGAACACCAGCAGCCACCAGCTTCACTCAGATTGACCTGTGACCTTTGACACCATCTCACCAGCATCTAATGAACCACAACCTGGCTGGCAGAAAGCTTTATGAAACACACAGATGTTGACACAGTGTCTGCTTATGCATCCCACTGTAGTCATGGCCAGAGACTTACACCATAGCTGCTGGTTAGCTCAGCCAAAGACTAAGAACAGGACACAAATAGCTACGACCAGCTCAGTCCAAGGGTGACAAAATAAAAAAAAAACGAACCCCTAAAACTGATCAATCAACTGGCTTGTTTA
>JAVQJZ010050755.1:0-11146 GCA_036025355.1 Leiopotherapon unicolor | reverse complement strand
TGATCAAACCCAACGGGTTTGGGGGGCCCGACGCTGTTTGTTCACACAATGTTGGGTTTAAGGGTAACTTGGTTTTTTTTATGGCCTTTTAACCCCCCCCCCCCCCCCCCCCCTTTTTCAAGAGTAACTAAAGCAAATCAAATTACTTCACAAACTCACTGACTTTAAATTGGCCAAGAAATGATACGTCTAATGGGCGCACAGTTTCCTCAAAGACAAATGGGGTGTAGGCTTTTAATGGGGAGTTGGAGAGGACTTGAAGTAAAAAGGTTGGGAACCAATCTCCTCAGGCATGCGGTTATGTAAGACAAAAACATGTTTTGGCTCTCTTTCTAGAAAGTAGGAGGCCACTCTTAGAACAGCTTGAACTCTGTGCGAACTCTCGATGTCTGTGGTGTCCAGGCTGTGGTCAGAGCTTTGTAAGCTTTAATAAGGAGAAGTTTGCACCGAAAGGACTCAGTTTTACGCTGGTTGGATATTCCAGATTAATTTAGGATTCAGTGTTCGCACAACATGTAATTGTCCAGAACTTTGCTATCACAAATTCCCACATAATGGGGAAGGAGCGGAGCTTGGAAGTGTGAGAGTGTGCGTTGGAGTTCTTTCAGAAACACGTGCTTGAGAGAAGTGACAGTTCGAACTGCTTTTGACCAGTAATGAATAAGTGTTTTTAACATGCCTTGTGGTAAGATGATATTCAAGCCACCTATTTTACAAACGCGACGAATGTCAGCTTATCTTTTACCTGTGCTCTCTGTTGTAAGACATTTTTGATTTTAGATTTTAGACAGCAACAACTAGATTTCATGTCAGGGTTGGGATATTAATAGTGCTTTATATAGAAACTGGGCAAAAGTGAGGCTTTTGGTGGGAGGAAGACTGTGTGTTGACTGACAGAGGTTTTTGTGACAGGTGGTGAAAGGTTCCTGTAATTGGTCCAGACGAAAAGTGAGAAGCGCAAGAGCCCGCAGGCTGTGAGATTTTGACACATCTCCTGTGCTTTTGGCCCCTTCAGTGCAGGTGTCATCCTGGTTTCCAGCTGAAGCGAGATGGGAAGACGTGTGTGGATATAAACGAGTGCACAACCACCTACCCATGTTCCCAGCACTGCATCAACACACATGGCAGCTTCCACTGTCTCTGCGTGGATGGCTTTGAACTCAGCCCCAACGACCCCACCATCTGCAAGTCCACATCAGGTAAGACACTCTTGCTTGTGTGTGTCGTGTGTTTTGCATTTAAGCTGGTTGCTCATAGCCAGTTCAGTCCTGAGGCATGTGTTTTGTGTGTGTTTTTTGTAGAAGAGGAACCCTACTTGATCTTTGCTAACCGGTACTACCTGAGAAAACTCAACCTGGATGGGTCGAACTACACTCTTATAAAACAGGTGAGACGCTCAGGTTGACTTGCCGAAACGCAACAAAGTGAAGTCTTTACAGCCAGCACTCCCTACAGCTGTGAACACTGTGCCTACTTCTGTTTCAGGGTCTGAATAATGCAGTGGCACTGGACTTCCACTATGCAGAGCAGATGATCTACTGGACAGATGTGACCACTCAGGGCAGCATGATCCGGCGCATGCGTATGAACGGCAGTAACATGGAGGTCAGTGAGGAGATCAAATGTTCCTTCATCGAATTTGAACTAAACTGATGCTGGATATTTTCACAGCCAGCATATTAAGCATAGTATTTAATTTCTTTTTATTAAAGCTTTACTTTACCTTTATCGTTGTGTAACCAACTGACCTTGCAGGTTTTGCATCGGACCTCCCTGAGTAACCCAGATGGCCTGGCAGTAGATTGGGTCGGTGGGAACTTGTATTGGTGCGACAAAGGCCGGGACACCATCGAGGTGTCAAAACTCAATGGGGCTTACCGGACTGTGCTGGTAAACAGTGGCCTGAGGGAACCTCGTGCTGTGGCCGTGGACGTGCGCTACGGGTGAGAGGCACAGTTTTTATTTCACAGGTTTACACAGAACTACATTAGGAATATAAAGCAGATTTTTATCAAGATTTACATCGCAACTGTAACACTGTGTTAATCCACTGTGTGTTAGGTACCTGTACTGGTCTGACTGGGGCGACAACCCTCACATTGGAAGAATCGGGATGGACGGCACCAACAGAAGTGTCATCGTGGAGGATAAGATCACGTGGCCCAATGGACTTACCCTTGACTTCATCAATGACCGTATTTACTGGGCCGATGCCAGGGAAGACTACATTGAGTTTGCCAGCTTGGATGGCAGCAACAGACACACAGGTACACACTCAGATTGACAGATACTTCTTTCTAACTGCTTTTACACACTTGACTGATTTTTCCAAATCATTTTTGACAGGCTGAGACTGAGTTGCATATCATGGTCTAAATAATGTTCTGCTGAACCCTAACGTGTGTATGTGTGATTGACTATTTTTTCATAGGCAGCATTGTGGAGTTCTTTTGGTTTAATGATCAAACCAATTAAAATGAAAGGTTGATGAAAGAAGCTGTCAAATGCCAAATATTTTCAACTTCAAGTTGAAATAGATAGAGAATACACTCAAGGCATTTGTTATGCATTTATTGATTTAGTCTAATTTTTTGTGGGGAACTGGAAAGTTTTATGTGTTTTTTTCTTGTCCTCTTTACATGAGAAAAAAAATTATGACAAACCACACAGGTAGTGAAACCGGGAACAAAGAATTTTCAACCGTAAGGCTTTGCTGTGATGTCTAAATGGGCTGGTCAAGTGCCTGAATGAGTTTTCTCCTCTGAAATTACTATGCATACATACACATACTTGTTTGGAAGCCACCAGGCATAAGCAAGCAGGTCAGATGGTCGCTCTGCAGCACAGGCCCAGGGGACAGAAATCCTGAATAGGGGTGATTGTTGTGATCAGCAAGGCCTCTAGCGTGTGTGACGTCTGCATCGCACTCAGTTGTTTAGCACACTCACTACAATAGTTCATATTGTCAGCCAGCCATGCATGCAGAGGAATTCTGGAGTGCAGTTTGCACTGAAATGTCTCTCATTGGCTAAGCTAGTCCCGTCATTCCTTGGAGGAAGAATGTATAAATGTAAAATTGTTGGTGTATGGAGCAAATAAAGAGAGGGAGTGCATTGTTTTATGAGTGTTTTATGCACTGTTCAAACAGGAAAATGTTACAGATGGAAGCATGTTGGAAAACAAACTATTCATACAGAATTGTAATTCTTAGTAGCACATCTGACAGTTTTGTATTAACTTGGTGGTGTTTGTGCACCAGTGGTGTGTCCAGGGAGTTATTCACCCATCCTTTGATACATGCACACCATACAAACACCAGTGTGGCCTTGTGTGTGTTTGCAGAACAAGACTGGACCTGTTTGAATTCAGATAAGGACTGACCAAAGGGAGCTTCATGCTAATCTGACTAATATCACAGTTCAACCTGATGCTGTAAAACTACTCTTGTCACATGATAACAACACCTGTGTTGTCTATAACCCCTCACTTAATATAATCAATATTGAAACTGTGGCCACTTAATGACAAGACGCTTTGAACTTTCCATGTGTGTGCTCCAAAGACGTATTCTTGCCAATACGTCTCAATTCATGCATATGTGTATGTATTTGGATTGGTGCGTTTTACAGCAGAAACTAATGGTGTGTTTCCATAACGCACCAGACTCAAATACTGAGAGCAAACACATGAAATGAAGTATATGGGTGCAGAAAAGTGCAATTAGAGTGTAAAGCCTAATGAGGCGTAGAAGCCATTACATAACACACAGATATAGTGGAGCCACTGTAGCTGTGCACCCCACCCTGCCTCTGTTTTACATTAACAGAGCAAGATTGTCCCAACAGTTTCTCTCTGGTTGCAGAAACATCTCAGCACCAAGTATAAGCACAAGCAACATAATGTTGCTAAAATCGCAACATTATGTTAAAACATTATCAAATAAAGAAAAGATCTTTTTTTTTTTGTTCATCACAGAACTGCACTGATCCTTTTTAAAGACATTTATTACCAAGCATCACAATGGGGAAACCTACAGATTTACTGTATCTGGCTACTTGCTCACTTGTCTTTTTGTGAATAATTTAGTTTAATGTATTTTTTTTGGTGCTTTTCAGTTCTCAGCCAGGATATCCCCCACATCTTTGCCATGACTCTGTTTGAGGAGTACATCTACTGGACAGACTGGGAGACAAAGTCCATCAACAGAGCTCACAAGACGCTTGGTGCCAACAAGACCACCCTGATCAGCACCCTGCATCGGCCCATGGACATCCACATTTACCACCCGTATCGCCAGCCACAGGGTAATACACGCAGTGTAGTATGAAGCACACAGCGGTGGTTGTGTCGAGGTTGAGAGTAGCATCTAGTATATCCAAGTAAATGTAATTGTACACCCACAGTGTGTATTTTTTGTTATGAAATCTAATCTTTGGCCTCAGTGTGTTGGCTACATATGAAACAATGAAAGCAGTACTAACTGTTCTCACTTAAATAAATAAATACACAGTTTATATGGTTTTCCATTCTCAAAACACACATGAACACATTTTTAATCCAATTCCCGGATTACACGACTGTTTCAGTGCCTGCTGACAGTCCAGTCCAAGAATGAAGTTTTTAATAAGACTCAAGCTGTATTTTATCTGTTTCAATCCAGCTATCATAAAACCTCAGCCCTCTGCTGAAAAACATATCAGTGCAGACGGGGGTTAAAACACTTCCCCTCCTTCCTTCTCTTTCCCAGTGCTTAACCACCCGTGCCAGACAAACAACGGTGGCTGCAGTAACCTTTGCCTCCTCTCTCCTGGAGGAGGCTACAAGTGTGCCTGCCCCACCAACTTCTACCTGGCCAGCGATCAGCGCACTTGCATGTCCAACTGTACAGCCAGCCAGGTGAGAAGGCTATGTAAACATCATCATCAATGCGAATATGACCAAATGACTACAGTTGATAAGTGGATTTTCGTATCTCCGTGTCTCGCTGTGTCTTGTTTGATGAACTGCTTATGCCTGGCGATTGTGTATTGACAGCTGGCTGGCTGCCCAGCGCTACAGCAGCCGCCTCCTACTAGTGGTACTGAACAAGAAGAGCTCTGGTGCTGTGCCCTGTAATCACTTTGATTAATTTCCCTCTTCCTGACGTAGTTTGTGTGCAAGAACGACAAGTGCATTCCTTTCTGGTGGAAATGTGACACGGAGGACGATTGCGGCGACCGGTCAGATGAGCCAGCAGACTGCCGTAAGTTTGATAATCAGATGGAGTGTCACATTCCCCTAGCATAGATATATGTGATTACTTGCGGTAATGCTTAACTAAGCATGAAAGGGAAAATTCTGCAGGGAGGTGTGAAAACATTTTGCGGTGTAAGTTCAGTGTGATCTTTTTTTCCCCGTGACAGCCGAGTTCAAATGCAGGCCAGGGCAGTTTCAGTGTGGCACAGGCATCTGCACCAACCCTGCCTACATCTGCGATGGAGACAACGATTGCCAGGACAACTCAGATGAGGCCAACTGCGGTATGTCTCCTTTTATTATATGATTATAAATACATGTCATTCCCCAATAATTATCTTACATGTTCAATAATCTGCATCCAGCTCCGTCTGTTTTTAGTTCTTGTATACTGTTATCACCACTTTGTTGTTCAGTACTGTACCGTCTAATCTGCTGCATTGCTGTATGTTTGTTTGTTGTAGATATTCATGTTTGCCTGCCCAGCCAGTTCAAATGTTCCCACCCAAGCCGCTGCATCCCAGGCATCTTCCGCTGCAACGGACAGGACAACTGCGGAGAAGGAGAGGATGAGAAGGACTGCCGTGAGTAGAAGCTCCGCCAGCTCTTGCATGCTGTGTCTTTTGCTTTTGCTTAATTTCACACAGTTGCCATAAGTCTGCCGTTCTCTCCTGCAGCTGAGGTCACGTGTGCACCCACCCAGTTCCAGTGTGCCATCACCAAACGGTGTATACCTCGTGTCTGGGTGTGTGACCGCGACAATGACTGTGTGGACGGATCTGATGAACCCGCCAACTGCAGTAAGTCTCCCGTCTTATTTCGCGCATTTTCTTCATTTTGACTCATCCTGCTCAGCTCTAACCGCCCCTCGAAACGTCTCCACTCTCCAGCTCAGATGACTTGCGGTGTAGACGAGTTCCGATGCAAAGACTCCGGCCGCTGCATCCCCGCACGCTGGAAATGTGACGGCGAGGACGACT
The DNA here is from genome assembly GCA_036025355.1 of Leiopotherapon unicolor. NCBI lineage: Eukaryota > Metazoa > Chordata > Actinopteri > Centrarchiformes > Terapontidae > Leiopotherapon > Leiopotherapon unicolor. The sequence continues at coordinate 4,931 of JAVQJZ010050755.1, read as the reverse complement.
GTGGCGACGCGTCCGATGAACCAAAAGAGGAGTGTGGTAAGAACATCCTCCTCTAAAACAGATATGACGTTAGGATTTAGTTCTTCCTATTTTTATGGCACTGGCTGTAACATTTTCTGTGATCTGCACAGCCGAAAGGACTTGTGAGCCGTACCAGTTCAGATGTAAGAACAACCGCTGTGTGCCGGGCCGTTGGCAGTGCGATTACGACAACGACTGTGGGGACAACTCGGATGAAGACAAGTGTAGTAGGTGTCACTTTGAGCTCGGAGAAGACGCTTCCATACTGTATACTGTCACCTCGTCCACTGTCACTTAAACTCACGCCCATGCCTTGTCCGCTGGTAACATACTCACTTTGCTCCTTTTAACATGTTTACTGTGCATACTGAGTCACTAACATCCATTCACTGTCCCTTTTAATGCATCTCACCTCATCTGATATCTGTTTCATTTCATACTATCCTGTTGGCATGAGCAAGAGGTAAGTTTCTCCACCGCCATTTGTGAACCGCTCCCATATTCAGTGTCACCTCTCTGCTGTGTGTCCCACTCCATTCTCATGCTCGTGCCCAACTGTGATCCCCAGCCAGCTGTGAGAGTCTGCAAGCTGAGCTCTAAAAAGATTAATTTCATAATCTTGTTGCCAATAGATGCCACTTATTCTGGGATGTGTAACAACATATGGCAAAGTTGGGGTGCTGGTGAAAACTAGCCTCTCAGCTAACATGGGTGCTTTTATATGTTACATTTGATTTGTCGTTACAATGTTGATAAATGTGTACATTTATCAACATTGTATATTATTATCCAGTATATATTCAAATTATATAAAAGATGCATTAAAACTAAATTGTGACTTATGGAGCTCCTTTCATTCTCTCACATCATCTACTGCAGTGTTAACAGTCTTCTGTGGTTGTTTTAACCCTTGTGCTGTGTTTTGTGTTAAACAGCTCACTGTTAAAGGTGTTTACCGGTGTTGTCACTCACAAGCCTATTTTTTCCTCATCTTTCTTCAGTGCCTCGACAGTGTTCAGAAAGTGAGTTTGCTTGCACGAATGGCCGCTGTATTGCCGGGAGGTGGAAGTGCGATGGAGACCATGACTGTGCTGATGGATCTGATGAGGTGCAGAAACTGAATGTCCTTTAAATGATATTTTATTTTATCTCATAAGAAAATTATGCTGTAAATACAACAACTGACTGTCTGTTGCCTCCATGTTTCTGCAGCATGGCTGTGATCTGAAGTGTGACAACGACCAGTTCCAATGTAAGAACGGACACTGTATCCCCATCCGCTGGCGGTGTGATGCCGACCCTGACTGCATGGACAGTAGTGATGAGGAGAACTGTGGCAGTGCTGGTGAGTGTATGCTTATGCATGTATTTTCTGTTTTTAATTTTATAGCCTTTTTTACTACTATTCCAAAAGTTTGCTGTGTAACCATGTCTGCACGTAAAAAAATAAACCTAATAAATTGACATTTTTATTAGACACAAATGCGTGACTTTGAATAGTCACACATTTGGCTGTGCTTAAAAGCAAAATGCCATTAAAAGGATTTATCGGATTTTATGCAAACCACACAAGCAATAAACCCAATCTCTTCCTGTTTGTCCCTGTTCCTCTCAGCAGGACGTCACTGCCCTCTGGATGAGTTCCAGTGTAACAACACTTTGTGTAAACCACTCGCCTGGAAGTGTGACGGGGAGGATGATTGTGGGGACAACTCTGATGAGAATCCTGAAGAATGCAGTGAGTGCAGCCTTGTGAATCACACGTCGACATCCTGTCAACCAAACCTGTTGACCTGTTTCTCCTGACCCATTTTCTATCCTCTTCCCTCATTGTCCCTTTCATCTTATGTCTCTGTTCGGCTCTTAGGGAAGTTCCAGTGTCCTCCCACCAGAGCTTTCCGCTGCCAGAACGACCGCGTATGTCTGAAAGTGATAAAGAGGTGTGATGGCGTCAATAACTGCGGCGACAACTCGGATGAAATGAACTGCCGTAAGTTGTGGAGTCATTTATATTGCTGCTAAATCCCCCTTAACTGTAATTAAGGAGATTGCTGAACTGCTGGTGCGTGTATGTGGTGTTATGTCTACAGAAGTCCCTCCAGCTGTTCCCACATGTGAGAAGAATGAGTTCCTGTGCGCCAATGGCAGATGCATCAGCTCCACTCTGCGCTGTAACTTCTTTAACGACTGTGAGGACTATGGCTCTGATGAAATCAACTGCAAGACAGGTGCCCCGTATTAAACTGATTTGAGGTTTCAAATGTTAATCACTAGCACCGTCACTATAATTTGAAATTAACTGACTTTTTGTGTTTTCAATTCCAGACACAAAACTTAATGACTGCAGGAGCAACATGACTGTGTGTGGTGATGGAGACGAGGCCCACTGTGTCACCAACGGCACAGACTCCTTCTGCTCCTGCAAACCAGGCTTCCAGAAGACAGGCCACCACACCTGTGGAGGTACCCAAGCTGAAAACACTGCACCTGCTGTGCCAAATAATAACTAATTTAGATGTTTAAGTTTCGGAAGCGAGGAGCTTGGCTGCTTATACTTTTCTGGCTCTCTATTTTTCAGATAAGAATGAGTGTCTGCAGTTCGGAGCATGTTCCCACATCTGCAACAACACCAAAGGCTCCTATAAATGCAGCTGCCACAAGTACTTCACCAGGATCAATGACACATGCAAGGCTAATAGTAAGTACCAGATATTCATCTGTTTTTTTGTATTATTTTAGGCGAAACTCTTTCAAAATTCTCATAATGATTGTTTAATTAAATTTCAATTTGAATCTTTGTGACTTTCCCCTCCAGGCTTGAACGGCATTCGGCAGATTCTCTACATCGCAGACGACAATGAAATCCGCAGCCTGGACCCCGGCATGCCTAACTGGCGCTACGAGCAGACCTTCCAGGGTGATGCCAGCGTGCGCATCGATGCGATGGACGTGCATGTCAAGACTGACCGCATCTTCTGGACCAACTGGCACACGGGCCGCATCTCCTCTTACGAGCTCCCGGGACCATCTGCGTCGTCATCTTCCTCCTCCTCCTCCTCCTCTTCCAACGCTCAGAGTGACGGCAGGATCACCAACCTGCAGGTAACGTTGGTGTAGAAACATAAACTCTCCCCCATACTGTTACAAACCACACACAATTACGCATGCATGCTGTTATACCATCTCTGCTTGCACCCAGATCAAAGAGCTGAAGATGCCTCGTGGTATAGCGGTGGACTGGGTGGCTGGTAACCTGTACTGGACTGACTCCGGGCGGGATGTCGTCGAAGTGGCTCAGATGTCAGGCCAGCATTGCAAGACCCTTATATCTGGCATGATAGACGAGCCTTACGCCATTGTTGTGGATCCGCAGAGAGGGTAAGACAGAGTGCTGAGCTATTTGACGGTGGCTTCAGAGCAACAGTCCCACAAAATATCTTCTCTGCAGCTGTCGTATGTTTTGTAATTGTGTTTTCTAACTCTGGGTTTCCCTTCAGCACCATGTATTGGGCGGACTGGGGGAACCACCCCAAAATTGAGACGGCTGCCATGGATGGCACTCTGAGACAAACACTTGTTCATAAGAACATCCAGTGGCCCACAGGTCAGTACTGCATTAGCATTTATGAGAGTTTATCTTAACCCAAATTGCTTTGAGGAAAGTAAATCATGCATTCTCTTCGCCCAGCAACATCCTGCTTCATATTCACAGTTAACCAGCTTTACTCATTGAAGCTAAATCACCACTTTTTAGTCTGTAGATCTTTAGTCTCCATGGCTCTCCTGTTCTCTCTCCTCAGGTTTGGCCGTGGACTACTTCAATGAGCGGCTTTACTGGGCAGACGCTAAGCTCTCAGTGATTGGCAGCGTACGTCTGGATGGCTCTGATCCTGTCATCGCCGTCTCCGGCATCAAAAACAGTTGAGTTCCTCGTGCAGTTAAGAAATCTTTCACTATCAAGTTGCCCAGAGATTTTTCTTTTCTTTAATTCTTCTTTTCTCATTTCCAGACCTGCTTCATCCATTCAGCATAGATGTCTTTGAGGACTACATATATGGGGTCACGTATATCAATAACGTTGTCTTCCGTGTCAACAAGTTTGGCAAAGGCCCCATGGAAAATCTCACCACAGGCATGAACCATGCTACTGACATAGTGCTCTACCACCGTTACAAGCAGCCAGAGAGTGAGTATCGAACACTGTTGTTTTACGTTTTTGCATTTTTTTACATTTCATTCCTTTTTCTCAATGGATGTTTTGTCTCTCTCTGCACCAGTGACTAACCCATGTGATAGGAAGAAGTGTGAGTGGCTGTGTCTTCTCAGCCCCAGTGGACCAGTGTGTACCTGCCCTAACAACTATGTGGCAGACAATGGCACATGTGTAGAAAGGCAGAGTCCCACCCAGTCACCATTCTGTAAGTCTGCAAATACAGTGCATTAGGTTGCAGTGCATCAGCAACCGTATCCCCCACTTTCACTTGATCAAACTCCTGTGTGGCTTTAAAGTCAGACGTTTAGTATGAAATGTTGGTTTCATGATGGATTTCCCCCTCCGCAGCTCCCCCCTCTGGGCCATGCGAAATTCAGTGTCTGAACGGCGGGAGCTGCTTCCTCAACGCCCGTCAGGTGGCCAAGTGTCGGTGCCAGCCGAGCTACACCGGTGAGAGGTGCGAGATCAACCAGTGCAGGGATTACTGCAAGAACGGAGGAACGTGCGCTGCTTCTCATACAGGTAAGAATTTGGCACACTCATTAATGAGTTTTGGTTGATTTACCACAGACATACTGTGTAGTGAACAACTTACGTTCTCAAGCCTTCATCAGTGTCCTTTCCTTACTTAGCAATCTATAACATAGAGAAACATAAAGTTTCATCCCTTTACATAAGAACATATGTTTTACTAGGT
>JAVQJZ010050744.1:0-10726 GCA_036025355.1 Leiopotherapon unicolor | reverse complement strand
AGCCATAAGACAAATTAAAATATTAACAGGATCACCAAAGTGATTTCAGTTGATCCCAAGGAAGGCATCAGTGTGTGTTCTGACTTTCACAGCAATCCCTCAAGAAGAGACATTTCACTTAAAACCACAAATGTCAAACTTATGGCAACACAAGAAGAAAAGTCAAGAATCAACAGAGTCATTCTTCATCTTGTGGCCATAAAAGTTTGGGCAAATTCATTCATGCTGAGATATTTCACTGGAGTGAAAAGTTTGTCCCGCTGGCAGCACAGAAATCAGAAGATCACCAAAGTCAGTACGATTTATCTGGCATTTGGCATCTGTTAATAGGGTTAATGGTAATATCACAAAAATCAGCTCAATAGCTGTTAGGATATTTAATCCTGGACCATGGTGGTGGGCTGACAGACAGACACTGCCATCCCTACTGCCATGCTGCTAACAAGGCCAAAAAAATGCTTTGAATATCTGCAAATACGTCACTTAGTTGGTATTTGTGGATTTTTTTTCCAGAGAGAAAACTGCTGTTTTATAACAACTGTCAAATTGTGTGTTTTGCTGTGCAGTTTACTCCCAATCAAAATGCAAAACTGACAAACTGTAAAACTTTTTTATCTCATACCTTTATATTGTACTATCAGATGATGTTTCATAACCGGTAACCTAAATTTTGGCCTGACTCAACCAATAACCAGTGCCTCTATGTAAGGCAGCCCGCTGTTTCTTTAGGGAAATATAACATGAGGAATGTTCATTTTCAAGACAAAAGAAACCTAAAATGCAGAGTCCTATAAAAAGCTGCATATTTCCCCTGACTGAGGCGAGCAGCCAATTTGTGACCAACATAGAAAGTTTACTGGAAGGGAACACTGTGTTACTGTAGTCAGTGATGCAGTGCTGTTCAGGGCTGGTCACAGCACAATATCTGTCCTTGGGAAGAAATTACTGTTTTGCGCTTGGAATTCTTGGAGAAATGTGGATTGCAAAGGAGCAGTTAGGTAAGTGTGGTGGCTGCTCCAGCACCGCTTTTAGAACAACTTTTTGCATGATGTCCCCTGAAAAGTGGCCTGGTAATCACAAACAAAATATCAAACTAACAGCAGATTCCTGAAAAGAAGGAATTAATGGATACCAGTGCAGTGCCCTTGCAATACGTGACTGTTTGGAACAGGTCAATTGCCTGGCCTCAGGTTGAAATATATATTTTTTACATCTCATTTCAAGCAATAAACACACACACACATACATCTAAAACGGTGGCTCTGAAACTACCGGGGGCCCTCCAACTCTGCAGGCCAAAGCCTACGCTTTCTCTAGAACTGCTCATCCAGTCGACTTCACACTCAACACTGCACTCCTCTGGGTCCTCAGCAATACGCCCGCCGGGTGTGAAGTGGATTGGATGAGCAGTTGTAGAGATAACCAAGGGACAGACAGAAAAACAGATTTCTTACATTTACAGTCAGATTTGGAGGCCTGGCACCCCGGGGAAGTTGCCTGCTTTGCCCAGCTGGTAATCCTGCCTCGCCTCTGGAGGTTACAAGCAGCACTCATAGACTCTTATCAGCCTTTCAGCAGCACGCCACAGGCTAAGGTAGAGAGTACGCCAAAGCACATTTATGGGTAGAAAAATTCTCCTCTTTCTTGAACGAAATAAACTGTTTACGAACACACTGGATTGGAGGAAAGATGCATTGCCACAAAGCTAACAAAAAAGCTGGGGGTTTTTTCTAAGCTGATGAAAAGATGACATTTTGTAGAAATGCGGTTTTCATAGGACAGTGAACTAACCTGGTATCCACATCCTCTCAGATATGTGCTTGTGGCATTTAAGCTCTGGTACGATCGCAGCGTACAGCTGAACATTTCTGGGTTTCACAAAATAAAATAAAATGTTTCCGTTATTCTTTCTTAGCAGTCATGCCATTAGATCGGCCTCGGGTGGGTCAACATACTTGGGGGTCAAAGTTGAAGTCCAGTTTAACTTACTGACTGTCTGCTTTCATGACGTCTTTAAAGTAAAAATATGCTTTTATAGGATTCAGACTCAGGATGTTGTGGCGGTTTCATGGTATGGGCGTTAGCCAAGTGAAAACTGACTTTACTGGACTTAACACAGCCAGAATTTACAGACTAGAAATAGAAAGCTGTGCTACAAAAAAAAACTTTAAATCATCTGTCTAATCAGCAGCAATCAAAACAGCTTTACCCCCCCCACACTCCCTGCTGGGACCTCCTTGTTTGGCACCGAGTGAGTCGTTTTAAATTGACGGCTGATCGCGGTCTCCTCTCAGTCAAGCTGCGGGGCCGCTGCCATTCAGCTATGCTCCCTTTTTTCCCAATTCAGAGTAAAAGATGGGTAGTGGATGCTTTAAAGGCCGGTAAACAGAAACACAATTAGCATTTATGAGTGCAAATAGCGAGTCCCGAGTCCCGAACGGGCTGGCTTTCCACTTCAGCGAAAAAGCAGCTCTCGGTCCTGGCTGTTTGATCTCACATTCATCAGCGCCACTTTTGTTCCTGACAAAAGCAGTAGCTCGCGGTTGGAAGGAGTGCAAATACAAAAAAAAAGTATTTAAAAAAAAACACACAGAGGCTGACTAACTGCGTCTGCTGGGTTCCTGTGTGTCATGTAGACCAGAGCTGTTTTCTCTTCCCAGGCCGGAGACCGAAATGAGACACTGACTGGAAAGGCAGACCGCAAGCCTCAGAGTGTTAATGGCCACAACAGCTTCATGCCACAGACGTTCAAGCAACAGGAGCTTTGGATTTATAACAGCCGGTCTCAACGTGCTCATCAAGTGGTCGTGTACTGGTGAAGGCCTCAAAAGGTGAATTATGAGATATCTAAAATACACAGACATACACACACATTTTGTACGATGTCATGTCTATGTGTTTATGTTTTGATATTTTCTATTTTCTTTTAATTTTTTGCCTTTGTTCTAATGGAATTCTGACTCATAATCAGCCTGTAGTTTTGCCATGAAATTAGTCTGCATATATAGCACAGGGAGGCGCTTAGCTTAGCAGAGACAGGCTAGCTGTTTCTCCCGTGTCCAGTCTTTATGCTATGCTAAGCTAACAGGCTGCTCACTTTAGCTTTGTTTTGAACACACAGACGAGAGACGAGAGTGGATTTGCTCTTTTCATCTGTCTCTCTGAAAGAAAATGGAGCAATTCTCAAAATAAACTAAATTAAATAACTAATCTTTTGAGGCAGTCACGAGCAAATATGTTCAAAACTCTTACTATTACTACTGGAGGCTGAGGTGGGCCAAGACTGCCAGCCACAGGGGCCATGTTATTACAAAATCTTTCAGACAGAAGCTGGAGTATCTTTCAGTTTCACAGTCGGCACAAAGTAACACACAGCTTGCCGAAATGTTCCTCAAATCAAAGCTCGTCCCAAAAGGTGGGCGTTCTTTAATATGGTGATCTGCGTTTTGCTGTAACTCCCCCCCCACACACACACTTCTTTCTCAGACGCTCTCTCAGGCGTCTCAACAGCTGATTCATAGCGGGCTCTGTTTCTGAGTTTTATTTGACTCCTGCCCCATGGGGCGCTGGGATTGCACAGGTTGGTTGCCATGGCTGTAAGACAAACCTGCGCAGGGTGAAAAAAGATCTCCCCTGAAGCCCCGCTCAGCAGGCTGCATATTTGTGCATTGTGTGGACGACGTGCAGGAACCTCACGACCGCTGAACGAAAACATGCAGTCCTGAGAGAGTTACTGACAGCCCAGGAGCAAAAAAAAAAAAAAGTGATGCAAAAACTCAAAGGCCTTCTGCTCGACAGTATGTCATCAACTCAGTCTTTATTCCTTCTATTTTTTTTCCCACCACAGTTGCCCGGCTATCTCTTTGGCTGCGAAAATCCCTTGAAAGGCGGCAGTCTGGTTCATGTGAGGACAAGATACTGAAAATCTGTGGCACATTTTTCTGAAGAAAAAGAGAGAAATGTAATGAAACATTACCGCAGGACGAGCTGCACTTTGAAGCTCGACTCATAATTAACAGCTCAGCCATTTGTTTCCCCTTCCTTTGCTTTACTCATTATTGAGTGATTTTTTCTACATAAAAGATGCCCTTGAAGATCTGCGAAGAACTGTGGTCCATTACAAGCACAAAAACATGTGCGTCAAGTCCCCCGGGAAAAAAAACATTTTAAATAGCATTTTATTGGTTGGTGTTCCTTGGTTCCTTGGTGTCTCCTGAGTGTTTCAGACTGGTATCCATCTGCATTCCTCTCATTTTTTCATCCCCCTCTCCTCTCCCTTCTGTTGTATCATATAAAGATGCCTAATTGAAGGCTTTGCGCAAAACAAATGACCACATTAGCCTGCCCCCTTTTAACTCGTCCTTCTTCCCGTCTGTGGTTGCAATGCATTATACACTCAGCTTGTTCTCTGTTGTCTCTCAGATTACAGTGCAGGCTGCCAATCATTTGGAGAGTAAAACTAAGGGGCTTGCTTTTCTGCATCACCCACCAACTCACCCATGTCCCGTCCATTTACCTCTTGAACTTTATGTAAGCGTTTATGGCCGAGCAGAGCAGCAATACCGCAGGAGCTGAGGGGATGCCAGTCAATGTAAAATTCTATTTAAATTTCAGCGTAAAGTTGTTGGCCCTTTTCCACCTCCATTAGAATCTGAAAAACGCCCCAAACAAAACTCACAGTCACACAAGATGAACAACAAACAATTCACTCATATTAATTCGGCATCATTGAGCACTGCCTAGATAGTGAAGACGGATTAAATGCTTGACTTGTGTTTCTTTTATGTTGCACATGAACAGAAAAATAGCTCCTTTTCCTACCCTCACTCTGTGAAGATCTAAGAACCTGCCAGACATTTCTGTCCCTCCGTGCTTCCCATACATATGGTGCCACAGTGTGTTTTCTCCATGTGACAAAGGCTCTTAAAACCTCGGCGGCCATACAGAACAATGCCACGTGGGTGGCTCTCTCTCACTCTCTGCTTCAATGTGTGTGTGTGTGTGTGTGTGTGTGTGTGTGTGTGTTTGTGTGTGTGTGTGTGTGTGTGTGTAGACAGATAGTCTGCATCAAAATTTCACAAGTATCAGCTTCCATCAGCTCAGGTTTACTTCAGTGGTTAAAAAAAAACTATATTAAACTGGAGGAGAATTATACACATTTTTCATGATAATTTCATTGAAGTTGTAATATGTATGTGTGTGCGTGTGTGTGTGGGAGAGGGTGTGGGGGTGTGTGTGAACATGCATGCTCTATCCAATACAATTGAAGGGAAAATGTGTGTTTGGATTACAGCTCACAGGATTAATTAAATGAGTCTTGTTGACTCGTTGACCACCAAAAGCACTACTGAGCAGTGTTTTAACAAACAGGTCTGTGTTTCTTTTACAAGTATTGGCACCAAACAGGCTGAATCTGAATATGTCACTGAGATTCTGAAAAGCATTTTGTCCATATTTTTAGAGAGGCAACTGAATTATTCAATAAATCAAGAAAATAAATCTCTTGATTAATCAATCATTAAAATAATTGTCACCTGTAGCCCTAGTTTGGACCTCAGTTAAATAATTCACCAAAGTACCTTGGGAACACGACATAATGACTTAATAAACATAATATCCAGAGCAGTTATGCTGTTGTCGTGACTCCAATATGAGGCTTAAATTGCCGAGCGTCTGTTGCCACTTGTATTATGCAGCCTGGATGTTGGAGGCAGCCGCCAATGTTTGTTGACTGATGAGAGCTGATGTTGACAGGGAACTCTGTTTGGTTTGGCAGGAGCACACACAGGCTGCCATTCCACAGCTGAAACCATGTAAGCGCTGCTCATTCTGTGAGTATTTTGAAACAGCTACCAGAAACAGTTAAGACTGAAAACTTTAAGGGGCAGAAAGAAAAGTACACCTTCAGAAATGTTAGAAAACTGAGCGTGGGTTAAGGGATAAGGCTGGTAAAAGTCTTCCTACTGTCAGAAAATGAATTATAAGACAATCAACCGATTCATCGAGGATGTCTGTGTAGCCAAAGGCTTGTTTAACTTATTCCTCTGTGCCATAGAGCTCTTTTGCTGACCAAAAACACATAAGTGAGCCACACCTTTGCACCGAGTGACATGTTCCTTAATTTGAGTCAATCACACATACATACTGCGCTTAATGAATATGAATCCGCTGCTAGAAATAGTCCCAAAAATGTACTCCTTTCTCTCGTAAAAAAAACGAGTTAGATGTTTTAGGATTTTACTTTAAAAAAGAAAAATAAAGTTTTATTATTGTGACCGCTGTTTAAGCACTTAAATCTTTAGTTTGAGACTGTGTACCGCATACAGGGTAGGGATCTTTCTTGTTTTCATGGCACAATAAGAAAACCTGATGCCAGCAGAAAACTGCACTGTAACAACTTTCATGAGACTGTTTGCAACTTTGTTCTAAGCTAACAATATTTTAGAGGCGGCATGCTTCATAAACTTTATCATAAATGCTGAGTATTTTTGTTCAACTTCAGAGCTTGAGCAGACACATCAAACATCTGACAACAAACAAAAAAGAAGAACGGGCATTGCCCCTGCAAACCACAACTAAAACACTGTGATCATGTGAGACTCTCCTATAAATCATTCGAGTTTAGGAGGAGGATAACAGCCCGTCTTTAAACTGAGAGACATCGTTAAAGTGAATTAGGGCTAATGATATGTCTGTGCGTACGAGTCATAAGCTCTGTATTTGTTGCCCACCCATTTCAGCGTTTCATCGTATGACAGCGATCAGAGGGAGAGGGAGTGGGAGAAACATCCTGCACCGGCCAGTGAGGGCACAGAGTCAGGGGCGAGTTGTTGCCTGTAAGTCAAAAAATATCAGCCACCACTGGGTGAAAGGACGAAGAGGAATGGCAAACAACGAGAGAAAGAGGCTGAAAGGAAATGTGGGGGATGGACCGCAGCCTGCTAAAAGATGCATGTACGAGACAGGGATTTGGTTTTCTCATCGGCATACAGTGCAGCAGGACACCTTGCTCAGGAAGAGGAGCTATTAGTAAAAGCACCGGCATGTTTCCCTGACAGACATTCACCCTTACAGACAGCCTCCTACAGGAACCGCCAACCTATCTAATCTCAAGATCACAGTGTAGCTGTAGATCTGGAGGGAGGACAGACCCTCCTCTGTTTGCTCTGAAGTGGAGCCTCACCGCACACGTACACACACACACACACTGACTCATCCACTGTTTTTACAGCGCCCACACAAACCCCAGCTCCAACTCGGAAATACACACAAAACTTCTACACACATGCAATTATCCATGTAAACATTTGCGCTCTCATCCCTAGCACGCGTTTATGAAGTTGCACTCTTGCAACGGCGATGCCGGAACTCACACTGCTCGTTCTTTACCTTGAAAAGCAGCCACGTTCCGCGAGATGAGAAACTTGAGGCTGGAGCTGGACGTCTGCAGGAGGTTCTGGATGTCTCTCCGGGCCGCCACCTGGTACTTCTCCTCCATCTTCTTGGTGCAGCACGTCAGGTTCTTGGACATGCACACCTGGAGGTCCGAGCCTAGGATGCACGAGAATTAAATGTTACAATCCCAAAACAGACACGGACAGGGGCCGGGATTAAAACAGGTCAAGAGTAAGAAGCAGAGTGACTCAGTGAGGGAGACTCCATCTTTTTCCATTTCGGTTCGGGATTTGACAGCCCCGGTTTGAGCCTCTCATGTATTACAGTGCATTCCAGTCACAGAGATAAGCATTTGTTTCTGCGAAAACCAAATTCCCAGCAAAGTTTGGAAAAACCCAGATGGGTTTTTAATAAAATTTAGCTCTGTTCTGGCTGTCCAGATTCCTCAAACCAAAAACATTTCCTCTCCTGTCCAACAGGTTTCTCAAATTACGACTGTATTTCCTGAGCCAGTTAGCCAGAGCTGACATATGCTAAAACATGACATTGTTTGAAAATGCATAATATCAAAAATCTAAATATAACTGATGATATAGTTTTAATACCAACATACCTTATGTATAATTCAAATAATAAACAAAAACAAAAAAAAAGTACTTTCATCATGCAGCAATCTGAGTTTTCACCATGAAAAGTCTTGGATTTTGGAAATGCCTTTGGGACAGGTTGTTAAACTGGGCTTTTCAAACATTGCTGGGTATTTACCTTCCAGAGAAAGGAATGCTTACCTCTGTAACTCCGGCATAATACGAAGACGTGAGAGGCATAAACGGGGCCTGAGGATTTGCATGCTCTCTTCAGGGTGCTCCACTTTCCTTGACGCATTCCAAACACATGCGATTCAGGTGGATTTGACACCCTAAAACTGCCCGAAGGCATGAACAAGCGAACTCAACATCTAACTGTCCTCTCCATTATCTGTATGAAGAGCAACTGCTCACACTGACAGGAAGCTTCCCTTCCTGTAGCAGCATTCATCAGCAGATCTCAGGGCCTCGAGCTACACGCTGATAGCAGCAACCCAAAAGTAGAATCATTACCACGTTCACATCTTAGTGGGGCGTGTTGGCGGGCAAAGACAGGCTTCTTATCCCTGAGTAAAAAATGTAACAGCTGAGGCAGATGGGAGTGTTAGTTCTGCAGGAGTACTGAACAAAATTTCAAAACTGGCCTGAGGTAGGTGCTCGGTGAAACAACAGACGTTCACCAAAGTCATTAGACGTCATCCTCAGGCGGGCGCATCTAAGAAACTTCACAATAATCCATTCAGTGGGGGACATTTCAGTAAATACTGCAAAAGGTAACCTGTTGGTGATGTTAGAGGAAAAGTCAGGGGACAATGAAGGTCAATAGTCTGGATCTAAGTGCTGGACTGACTGATCCACCAACAAAGTGACACTGCCACTCTGCAGACTCATAATTTAAAACAAACTAAGAACAAGATGAATAAAGAGCACATGATGGAGAATCTCAAAGGACAAGAGCCCTACTTTTTTAAAACATTAGGTGATAGAAAAAATAATTATGATTGATGATGATGTGTGGCTTATCAGCAGGGGATTCTGCTCACGTACGTCGTTTTAAAAACCATAACGGCAGAACACATGCTTGAGACATAAGGCACGCTTTAGTGGAGCAAGAAAAACCAAAACACCTGAATCCCAAAAGAGAAGATCTGCGTCAAAGCGTTATCGCCTCACCGAGCGGTGTCTCATGTTTTCCACCACCAACCAATGTAAGCAACCTGCGCGCATGCGGGGCAATCAAAACATCTTAAAAGCGACCCAAAAAGCTCTGCAAAAAAAAAGCGTCCCTGACATGCCCAGGCAGAGCGTGCAGGGCTGCTGCCAGAGACGCTATCAGCTCCCGGTGCGAGGAGGGAGCAGAGCAGGCGATGGCACACGTGGAGGAATTCAAACTCTCCCTGATAAGACAACCTGAAAGCGCCCCAGGTCCACCTTCTTCTTTTTTTTCTCTCTCTCTCTCTCTGCCTCTCTTTTTAAAAAATGCTTCCTAGAACTGTTTCCACTTTCAGACAACAGCTTTGCTTGGCCAAATGACAGTGACAGACTTCTGACCTGCACCGAAGGCCAGTCTTATTGGATGGAAACAGCTCTTTCTGTCTCTCTGTCTCGGATTCCTGGAATATCTGGAGGTTGTTTTTCACGAGGTCATGCGCAATTATAGATAACTTCTAAAATCGTGCCCCAGGATCAGATATATCTCCACCTATCTCCCATTACCCTATCTGGTGCATTTCAGCACATTCATCCGAGTCCTCCGAGGAAACGATTAACATCTTTTCCCAATGTCGAGACGTGTTTGGCCTCCTTTTGCTGCGTGAGGCTGCCAGAAAGTTCAGCGGAGAAGTTATAAACAGTAGCAAGTGTTTTTTTTTTACAGGGTTAGAAGCCACCAAATGAGCAGCTTATCATCACTTACAACTACAGGAGACACCCACTGAACGCACCTCATCGCAGAGAAAGTGCTTTTTTTCCCTGTTTGCAACTCTGCAAAGAAACAGCAAGGAGATTTAAATCAGCACGGGGTCATTTTAAGAGGCAGGAGTGGTGATGGCATTATGAGGGTTATTTAGAGGTTTAGGGGGCATTTGAGGGGTTTTTTTTCTTTTTCCTGTCAATTGAAATCAGTTTCCTCGCAGCAGCAGAGGGAAAGGGGGGCGGTGGAGTTTATAGGGAGCAGTTTGTGGCAGGATGGCAGTCAACACCATTTAAGATTTACTTTTCCAAGAGGGAGCAGCAGCAGCAGCAGCAAAGATCCACATTATATATCCACACCCGTAATTTCTCCCCCCCTCACAAAAAAAACCCAAAAAGACAACGTGTGGACGTGCATACTGTGGAATAAGTAATTAGTGTTCAGAAAGTTAAGTGAAGCCCAGTTTACCTAACTTTTACGCAAAAATAATTCCTGTTTATCCCTCCTCCCCACGGCAAGCCACTTATTTGCTTTAGACATCTGAAAAAGAGCAGAATTTGGTTTTTCCTCACGACCAGCGAGTAATCTCAGCGGCTCCCGTTCCTGGTTTGCCAGGATTAAAAACTGCACACTTCACATCAGCACAGGCACTGCTGGTGATACAGCCAAGTAAACAATGAGTGATACATTTTATATGCACTGGGAGCATTCATCTCCAAACCTCATCCTGCCTGAAAAATGGGCTGAACATCAACTAGAGAGTCTGAAAGATGTCAACATTTATTATAAATCACACACTCCTGAAACTAGAGCAGCTGCAAATATCAGACGT
>JAVQJZ010050706.1:0-13633 GCA_036025355.1 Leiopotherapon unicolor | reverse complement strand
TTGTCTGACATGTGGCTGTGTGCTGGAGTCTTGGTAAGATGTAATAGATGACTTGAACAGTTAAGCAACTGACTGTAAAGCTGACTGACTAAGAAAAACTCATTCAGGCTACAACAGTAGTATCTGACCATGTGCAGTATTTCCTAACTGAGGGGAGGAAAAAACGCTTTATTTATTTAAGGAGCAACCACATCATGATTTTCTGTGACAAATATTGTTATCCAGCCCCAGCCTGTGAGGTAAATAAGGTATTCGGGCCACCCAGGACTTGCCCTTGTTTTTCACTGTATTGTTTGGTCTGTTTTAAAGCAAGACTATGTAACTTTTGTTAAACAAGAGGCCCTTGTTGCCACAGATGTGCAGTCAGGGGATAAGTTATGAAATATGTAAAAGTAGCACAAGTAGAGAAAAATTAAGTTCAGCAAACTGACTCAGTAGTGTCAATTACACAGCAAGATGTAACACAAAGAAACCTTTGAGTATACTGAATTGAGCAAAGGTGTGTTTTATTGAGTCATACTTTCTTATTTTGTCATTCAAAAGTTACATCGTCTCACTTTGAATAGTAAAAACAAACCTGGAAACAGGCCGAGTCATTAATGGTATCTGCCTTTGAGATGTGCACTGTCCATACGTACAACTCACTTTTTATAAGCGGTAATTCATTGATTTTTTTATATAAGTCCACTTACCATGAAATAATTACATTACATTATCTTTATGTTGTTTGTCCGAGAGACTGCACAGCTGTCATGAACTGGTCACTTAAATGAGTGCAGCACCGTGTCATCAGCAAACAACCGCAATTTATTTTTCTATTCTTCAACTTCTTGTTCTTTTTGTAGCCACATCCAGTCAGACTATCACTGTGTTAATACAGTAGCGTTGAAGCAGAAAAGCATCAGCAGAAGTGGGTTTTCTTTTTGTTTATTTTTTTGTTCAATGCTCCACTAATGCAAGATGTGAAAAAGTCAATAATAAGTTACTTACAAGACCGTTCACTCAGCTCCTATGAGCCACTTTACGTCTCGAGTTGAGCTTCGATTTAGATCGGAAAATGTATTTTTTAAATCTTTATTTGTGCAGAAAATTTAGCTCCTGAACCGAAATGGAAATGTGAACAGGAGGGCTGACGTTGCACAGATTTTTCCCGCAATCCCTCACAGCGCATCGTGGCTAAAGAAAGACGGGTTTATCGACTGATGTTGGGTTTGAAACCTGCTTTGTTTGTTCCCTCAGTTGGATCTGGTGCCTCTTTATGCTTCACAACAGACCTCAAGATCTCTTTCTGTCTCTCTTTCTCTGTCTGTCTCACCTCGTCTCACTTTCTCGCTCTCCTTCTCTCTCGGGATCTCACTTCCTCTTTCTCTCTGTAAAATCACGCATACTACACTGTTAAAAGATAGAGCAGAGACGGGCCCATTTAACAGCAAAAATCACACTGATGTTCGTTCCTCCTATGTGAATACTGTCATCCTCACTTTGTCTGTTTTTGTACCTCTTCCAGAGGTGTTTGTGCTACTTTAGGAAAGAGATTACTGTTGAGTACTGGTTGAAGTCGGTTTTCAACAGTTTTAGGCAATCACTTCTCTCTTTATTGATTTAGATGCCTAAGCCTCTTGGTTTTTGTCATGCCTTTGTAGATAGATCGCAGTCGTCGAGAGATGATCCGCAGGTGAAAATAAAAAGAATTTTACTGTCACTTTAGGCAATTAAAAAAAGTGACATTTTTTCTATTCAGCATGCTTTTTGCTAAATAAATGAAATAATTCAGTTATTTGCTATAAACGATACTGTATGAGTATGTATTCAAGTACTGCAGTATGCAGACAATTAAAAATATCAGAAACTCTTTTGAGAGGTTCATATTTTTCTTCTAGTATGTTTCACTAATATTGACGGTTATGGGTTCTTAATTCTTGTTTTGAGTGTCTTATGAATTACCAGAATGACTAAATGACCCTCTTTGTATTAACAAATATAGACTACGGTTGATTATTTCCACGTGCATGACTTGCAGAGCAATTTTACCAGGACAGTGCTAGTGCAGCAGGCTTTTTAATCAAGAGCTTGGTCAGTCGAGTGCAACTTTTCACTACTTTTCACTTGTTGCTTCACAACTTTTTGACGATGACTGAGATCCTGACTGTTTTTATTGACATCGAGGCAGGTGAAATTTTATCCCTGCGGTCGCTGACGGTCACACAGGCGGCGTGGAGTCAAGTCAATTTCTCTTGCGGAGCCTAATCTCGCCACACGAAGCAAACATGACCTCTTGTTTTCAGATTTAAGGCGACAGCTGAGCTCACGAGTTCAGTAGTTTGTGCACCTTCCTCAAACATCTCGGAGCACTGTGTCCCTAACCTTCGGGACCCTGCTGCCCAAGGATCTGATTGCTTTTCATCGGGACTTTGAATTTTATCAAAGGAAACTGATCCTCAATCCTTGATCAGCAGCTGCTGTCCAAAGCACCCTGAGATCCCTTAAGTGTAGCATGAAAACAGACTTTTCTATCTTATTAATCCAGACTCGACCAAACAGCGCCCTCTGTTGTAGACTAACACGGGGCGGGGACTCGTCTCGTAAATCTCTACTCCAACACAGAGCGGGTACAAATTTAACCGCAGCGAGCATTTGAGAATTTGTACATTGTGATGCCAACATAATTTGTACATTGTGATGTTGGCAGGTGCCAACATAATTGCAGGTGCCAATTATGTTGGCACCTGCAATTCTCTGCATGATAGTACGATACAGATGTGACCGTAGTTTTCACCGAGGACAGTAGAATTGAGATTTAGAGAAATATTCACACCCGGGAATCATTTAGAAAATCTCGATTCTTTTCCTTAAAGACTCAGCTTGGTTAACAAATTGACAGTAGCTACGTGTTCAACATTTTTGGGAAATACGCATGATCATTTGCAGTGCCAGCAGCTTAGCTTAGCACTTAGTGCACTTCTAAATCTCACTTATTTTATCTTAAACAAGCGTAAAAACAACAATCTATTGTTTAATGGGGCTAATGTGGCTAAATAGTTATGCTAAGCTAAGCTAAGCAGCTGCTGGTTATTTATCACCCTGACATGAGTGTGGTATTGATTTTCTCATTGAACTCTTGGCAAGCGAATAAGCGCATTTCCCAAAAGTCAAACCATTCCTTAAAAAAAAAATAGACGAAAAAATTAATTGTTGAGCTGTGTGAAATAAAAGAAAAAATTGAAAAACACGCTTGGATTTGCCTGACACAGTGGTCAATGCAGCTGCCCCATTAAGTATGACAAAGCCTCTTTGGTGGATAGTATGTGCCAAAATTATAATCTACCTTTTTGTTTCAGTGTAAAGGGGTCAAAGGAATTGTTGGAATTTCAAATTACACGTTCTGTTGGACCACAAATGTTTTGTACGAAAACACATTTTGTTATCTGTCTTTTCACATTGTGGGTTCGTGTCATCTCTCCGAATCGTCCACATTTAATCGACTACATGTAACCAACAGACCTGAAGACTTTGTAAACTGAACATTTTGAAGCGTGACTGATGTGGATTACAAGCAACCATATCAGATCCAACTGAAATTGTAACTGTCACAAAAAAAAGCTGTTCACCATTTTTGATTAGTTTTGTACTATTTTAATTTATTTTAAAATGAGGTACAGTTCACTCACTGTTTGTTTTGGGTTTTTTTTATCTCAAAAGACAAAAGAATTGTTGTTCATCAGCCTTTACCTTCATCTGAGTTACCATCACGTCAACAGCGTGTTCAGTTGTGGTACATTTTGATCTACGGTTCAGTCTCTGTCTTTGTTTACACGATGACATCTTGCATTAAGAGAAAACTCCAATCTATGGTTACTGCCCTTGAATATCTGTAATTTAAATAGTGCTGCTAGAGAAAGAAATCTAAATGTAACAACTTACAATAAATACTTAATAGATTTTTTCCAAGTGTGACGGCGTCTTTCTTTGCATAGAGGCGTGAGAGATATAAAATATGTGTGATTGTGGTAAAGTGTGGTGATATTTCAATCAGTAGGATATATTTTCCTCCTGGGATGATTTGTAAAAACTTTGGTGATTCTTTTAACTTTTCATTTAGCACCACAATCGTAATGAAAGTAAAATGTTGAACATTAGTATTTGGATTTTTGGAATTTTTTTTCATATGTTCTTGATTCAGTTACTTATTCACTTCTATGAGCATTATTCCACAACATGTAGGTCTAAATGGCATTTTAAGGCTTTCTAGACACGTTTCTGAGCAGGAATGCTGAAACCTTTATTTATTTATTATTTTGTTAGGCAAATTTAGATGAATCGAGACTATAAGTACTAGGACGCTCATAAAATATCCACCGTGTTTTTAATCATACTTTTTCTGCATTCGGCGGCACAGTGGTGCAGTGGTTAGCACTGTCGCCTCACAGCAAGAGGGTTCTGGGTTCGGCTCCCGGTTGAGGCAGGCCCTTCTGTGTGGAGTTTGCATGTTCTCCCTGTGTCTGCGTGGGTTCTCTCCGGGTACTCTGGCTTCCTCCCATCATCCAAAGACATGCATTAGGTGAATTGGCTACTTTTAATTGTCTGTAGTGTGTGTGAGTGTGAATGGTTGTTTGTCTTCTATGTGGCCCTATGACTGGCGACCAGTCCAGGGTGTAACCCTGCCTTCGCCCTAAGACAGCTGGGATAGGCTCCAGCACCCCCGTGACCCTGTGTGCAGGATGAAGCGGGTTAGAAAATGGATGGATGGATAACCGATGAGTACAAATTGGTGTATATTTTCTTCTGACACCATTTTCAGTTGACACAGAAGCTGCTGCAGCGACTGCTACAAGTTGAATGAGAGAAGAAATATGCCAAATTCCGATTTCCAGAAACCTGTACAGCTGGTTTAAGCTCATCATGCCATTTTCACAGCGTGATGAGATTACATCGTGGCATTTTTTTGGTAACTATTTTCAATGGTTGTGGCTAGCCAGCTTGCGTTATAGAAAGATGACACCTCCCTTTTTTAATCCTTTATACAGATCTTTGATTATCTCTCCAACTGGATGAAACAGCCATTAATAAGCGCAATAACAGACCTATTATAATTACTGAGTAGATCAGATAAGTGGGCAGTGACTGAGAGCTCTGAAACCAGGGTGCCATCGATGCTAAGAGAGCAGTAGGTAAAATACGTAGGAGAAGAAGAGCGAGCACAGCTGAGGGATGACTACTGCAGTTCAGCCTCCCTTTGCTTTTCTCCTTTGTCATCTGCAAAAAGGCCCGCAGCTCCAAAATGTACGGCCACTGCAGGTGTTTCTAAGTTTAATCATAATTGCGCCATAACAATAAATCACAGCAAATAAAACTTGTTACCTTTCAGCAGCACCGAGAAATGCCACAGGGCCTCCTTATCATTAAGTTATACTTCACAGATTGCATGGCCAGGATTAGCCAGTGAAATCATGGCACGAAGCCATATGGACCTCATGTGACCAGTAAAAGGTCGTGACATTAGCCTGCGGGTACAGGGAGTGGCAGCGCTGAGTGCCTTTAGTGGTCAACCAATCGCTTTCACTTGTAAAACAATGGGCCTCCTTGACTGAGCTGTGTACTTGACAGACGGATAGCGAGCCACTGTGGCATGTACCAGAGAGTGTGATTCATAGTCTTGTTTTTTTGTGCTGAAGTCAGCAAACTAGCTAAAGCTTCTTTGGGGGATTATCATCTTTATTAATTGGCTATTGGCTTAATGGTTGATGATGTCATTTCCGCTGCTTGTGTCCAAATCCATTAAATGTACTTTTTTTTCTCTTTAAATGGCTTGTATGTCCCACATGTTTTGCCACCTCAGAGGTCCTCAGTTTACATAATTGGCGACTTTCTTGTATGTGACATCAGATTAATTAGTTGTAGATTTATGTCAGTAGACCATGGGCTGCAGTAGGGCATTGTGGGAATGCTGATCTAGTGGGTTGTGGAGGATTAGGGTCAGCAGGACTAAGGAGCTCAGGCTTCCTTTCCTTTCCACAAACTCTGGTTCTCTCATTCTGCAGCTCCATCTACAGCACTTGTGCCACATATCTATCTATATATATATTCACACTTATTTTGACATCTTTATATAAGTGATTCTAGCTTGTGTTGTCATATTTCTCTCTGCGTGTGGGAACACTTTTTCATAGCTCACCGCAGGATACTTTTCTTTTTTTCCCCCCGGTCACAATGCTTCGGCCTGTTCGGCACACATGACGCTGTATGCATAACCGAAGAATTCAAATCCCATGCAGTCCATAACCAGTGAACCGTCCCTTTTCTCCCAGCAGCGCACAGGGAAGGGGTCTCGAGGTTGGTTGGTTCAAACTCAGCAGGTCTTGCACCCATTGCCCTGCTCCCAGCTCATTGGCTTTGTCATTCCAGCTGCGATAGTGTCTGTTAACAGAGAGCATTATTCATGTCCTCAGAAGGGGGCAAGTCCTAATTGAAATTCCGGTCTTTTCCACTGGAATGAAGCGGGGCCGCCGACACCCACTGTATTATGTTGGCCTTGTCACCTTGAAAGGCCCATCTGGAGACTGTTCACATTCCTGGGCAGCAGAAAAGGGACCCGTTGGAATTAAAATAACGGTGTGTAACAAAAAGAGATGAATGAAGCCGGACAAAAGAGCTGTGCAGCACAGTAGCAGCAAGCGTTACTGTGCCGCTCACTTTCCACGGCTCGATGTGAAGGCGTCCTCTCCACTGCAGTAACTAAAGGGCTGGACTGTCTGTGGTTGCTGGCTGCCAGTGTGGTGTGCATGCTAATGGCCGGGTGAATGAATCAGTGCCATTCTGATAGAGGAGAATTGAGCACAAGGAACCTCTTTCTAGTTAGTTCACTCTCACAGCGGCCTACTGTCTTGGTCTGTCTACTGTCTCTGAACAACAACTGTACGTGGTGATTCATCGCCTTTTACTTTAACGTCACAAAATCTGACAGGCATTGTAGCTCCAGATGGGAACTATATTTGTTTTTTGACGCTAGGACGTATCGATGAATCAGTTAATCACATGGCCTATAAAATGTCACAAATTCGTCACAAAATTTCTAAAGTGACGTCTTTAAATTGCATCTTTTGTCTAAACAATCAGTCACAAAACCCAGCGAGATTCAATGTATGCTGAATTATAAAGAGACAGGCATTTAAAGTAATATTTCAACTGATTGTCATGTATTTCCTGGGTGTTCATTTAACTAGGGTGTCACAGCCTCCAGTCTAGGTTTAATTAAACTGGTGTTAACTAATCAAAGGCGTTTCTTTAGTGTAGTGTGCAGCAATAATGGCCGATGTTCTGGGAATCTTTTTGGTGTCTGTGTTCCCTTAGAGCAAGGTAAACCTCTCATCACGACAACCATCACCGTCATTGTCGGGATCCGTGTTCTGGCCTGTCCGCCTCACCTAGCCAGTCACCGAGGCAGCTTCAGTTTCCACGGTTGATTCATCAACTCCGGCCTGCCGCTGTCAGCCAATTTTTAGATCCCATGTTGTGTTTCCATAAATATTCTATCTATTCATTAACCCATCACCAAGTTTGTGTCAAGTCTCTGTTTTAGTTACAATGACCAGTTTCTAAACTAGCAATGAACTCAAATGGGCTTGCACATTTAAAATGCTTTATCTGATGAAGACTTTTTAGTGAACTCTAAATAAGTTGCTAGGAAACGGTGCTGTCCATTCAAAAGCAGTCAGCTATGTAAACGGCTTCACAAGCTCTTGCTGTAGCTCCCAGAAATGACAAGGGGCAAACAATACTATAAACTTAACTGCCAATGCTTTATAAATCTCTGTATAACTTAGAAGTAACCTGTCTGATCCACATAGTAATGACTAATGATCTCTACTTAAGAGCTGTTTATTTGGTGCCATCTGTAATAATTTAGTGATGCTTAAATCTTCAATTAGCCAACATTTATGTTAAACCTAGGTTAAGTATGAACTTATAAAAAGATGATCCAGGCGTCTGGAGCAAGTTGACAAAAACTTTTAAAAATTGGGTTTTTCCCTTGTTGCCAAATGTGCTCATTTTGTGTCTTTGCTTGGTGCAGAAACTTTAATAACTCAATGTGCTCTCTCTCTCTCTTTCTCTCTTTGTTCTCTCTGCCAGGGATTGAGCTGTGCCTGCCAGGCTGGCGTTTTTCCATGACCATGGTGGCCAGTTTTGTGGTGCTGGGTGGTCAGCTGCTGATGCCCGGGGTGGCGTACCTTTGTCGTGACTGGCAGGTACTCCAAGCTGTCATCATCTGCCCCCTCCTGCTGATGCTGTCCTACATCTGGTGAGGAGCAGACCTGAGCGTCTGCTGCACTTTGGCACCTACTCGCTTTTTTTTTTTTTTTCTTGTGACACTGTCGGAGTTTAAGGTGTTTTTTTTTTTTAGTTTCAGTTCTTTGTGAGACCCTTGTTCTGCTCAAATGTGTGGTGCCATCTGCAATAAAATTCTACATGTGTTAGATTCAAACAACCAATGTGTTTTATAGTCTAAATAAAACCTTGCTAAACCAAAGATGCTTTCACACATTTGCTTAAACAAAGAAGCAGAGAAAAGCTCCTCCAAGGACATTTCCTGCAGCGAATTCCCAGCTAAATTAAATGTAATGTCTTTTCGTCAACTCATTTGCGGTGACCTCTACCGTGACTGCAGTCTCTCTTGCTAAAGCTCAGGCAATAAATACTTGTGTGCTGGCCTCCGTTTATTCCACCCTGAAGCACAGAGCTCCACGGCACTGCTGATGTGTGCAAAGGTAGCAGAAGAAAGTCCAAGACCATAGATTTTATCAAAGGCCTTGGCTCCTTTCAGTGGTATACCTGAAGAACAAAGGGGAGCTTCCACTCAGACACCGTCGAAAGTGCTCCAAAGGACTAATCTGATCAAACAGCAGGTGATATTATGCAACTCAATCAGTGTAGGAGACAGAGAGCAGAAGCGACTGATGGGGATTTCCACAATGACACAGCGCAGTCAAAAAACCACAGGAATATGTCCCCTTTATGAGTAAACTAGCCAAAGCTGAGGTTATTTTTTGCACATTCAATAGGCCTGTCCACACAGCAACGCACTATTCTGGGAATCCCAAAAATATGGAGGCATGTTGACTTCCACACGACGTTTATGGCCACTAACAGGATTCATCACTGATAAAGTGTCCGACTCTGCAAATATAGAAATACAGCTGATTAGGCTGAGGAGTTGAACACTGCAGGTGATCTATGTTTGCTGACTACCTGAAAGATTAATATCACAAGTCCTGCAGTTTTTTATTTTATTTTAATTTGTTCCATAAAAATCAGACCAAAGGAGGGAAATGTGTTGTTGTTGTTTTTTTTTGTTTCTTTTTTGTTGCTTGATTGTCTTCAAATTAACATATTTCTGTGAGGAGAAACCTGCCTGCTCGGAGGAATGTATGCCACATAACGCGATACAACTGCAAGATAATGGAGCGTAACAAGTGGAAGCAGGGATAAGAGGTGCCTAAGAATGTGTTTATTTGTTGTGCTCGCTGTGAGAACATTCAGCTCGGCTCCTTTGAGACCTTGCCACCTGCAAATGATGTGCAACGTGTATTTGTGTCTGAAGCTGGAATGGACTGATTTCTGGTTTCTTTTCTGTGTCGAACTGTGTTGAAATGGCTCACTGGTCCGCAAAAGCAGCATTTTAAGTCCACCTCTCACCGAGGGGGAATTAAATCAGCCTTTTTAAAAAGGAGGAATTCATGTGGTTCTGACTTCTTTTTCATGCGCTATTAACGAGGACATCCCCCGTCTTTTCGACAGGATCTTCCCTGAGTCACTGCGTTGGCTGCTGGCCACTCAGCAATACTGCCGCTCCAAGTGGATCATGGGACACATCGCGAACAAAAATCGAGTGAACATGGAGCTTGACACCGACAACATTCTGACAGGTAACGGTGACGCTCGTTTAAAAGAAATCTGCATTGAAAGGATTTCACTGTATGTTTGATATTCTGTTTGCTGTATGTGCTTGTTGACACACTTTTCATGTTAAGGTTGTCTTCATGTTATTTGCTGCAGTGTCCCTCTCCAAGCCTTTTGGTGTCTTTCTTTCTTTCTTTCTTCATTAAAGGTTGGGTGTTGTAGCATCCCCCAGCTGTGCTTTCCTAAATAAGCCAGATTGACAAGGTTATATCTGCTTCCTGTCTGGTTACCATAGAAACAGACCACTCCAGAGGTAGCGGTGGGTGTCGAACATTACATTATGACACTCTGAAACGTTCATTAACTTCATTATAGCCTGGGTGGGTGGACACGGGCTGTCGTGTTGGTGCCCAGACTGCAGATGGACGTGGGTCAGGCACTCTAACCGCGGAGGTTAACTGTTGGTGTGTACTCATATCTGTCAGAGGTGAAGAGCAGAGTGAACAGTGTTGTTAAATGTCTTAAGCTTAAAGCAGTACTCTTTACCCTGGTATATTTTACCTTTTTTCTTGTCCTGTCATGCTTACCGTAGTTATCAGCACATGCAGAAGAAGAAAGCAGTATCACTGCTGGGAAAAGGCTCAAAGAGGAACCACTCGGTGTGAAATTGACTTCACTCGTTTTGAACTCGGAGACAGCGTGCTGATGCAGCATCGGGAAAGTACATTGGCACAGACATTAATTTATCCAGTCTTGTTTTTATAGTAACTGGCTGTCCCTTACCCTCACGGCAATATTTCCTCCTTTTAAACCGGTCAGCACTAAATACAATGTGGGGGGACCGAATGTTCTCTGTGTAGCAGGGCAGTTTTTCAAACATGGCAGATGCACGGGTAACTACTGATCACGTCATATACAGAGACTGATTTGCATTGTAGATAGAGTGGGGCAGGCTTACTCAGAGGTTTGTGACTCGCTGTGGGATCCCTGGAAAACCTGAGTGATCTAGCCGGAGATAACCTTGAGGCAGTGGAGGGGAATGCTGTCGCATGCCTGAGTCAACATCAACATACGGTAACACGATGCAGAGGTGTGTTTCTGTGGCAACCTGCAGTCTGATACCAAAACATCCACTCTGCGCCATGCCTCATATCACTGGCGGCTCTGGGGTGTTGTCCTCCGAGGAGCTGTTCCTGTTCTTCTGCGAGCGTTGTCATACCTGTCTCGCAAAGCGGCGGCAGAGCGGTCACGTGGGATGAAATGTGCTCATTAAAAATACATGTGGAATCATCTGTGGTGGCAGTAAATCAGGGCCGTCCTCGTTTGACTCTGCTGTCGAAGTTTTTGACCTTTTTATTTTTCATTATACATTTGTAAAATATTTTATTAGATAATGTACAGATTCATGTGATGTTTAATGCTAATACTTATTTTTGTCATCTTATGTTTTCTGCTATATCCTCGATAGAAAACTAAATCGTTCAACAGATTTTCTTTTTTTGTTAAGAAGGAAACTATGTACATTTTATACAGGTACAATGTAGTTTACAGAATTTTACCTCATTGACATAGCAGTTGTCATAATTAAAAACATAAGACAGGCATATTTGTTATTATTTTCTCTTGTACAGAAATAATTATATGAAGTGTTGCTACAACCTAGAAAATGACAAAAAAAAAAAAACATAAACTGAGACAGAAACTTGGTCAGACTGTTGATTCTGACTTTGTACCAGTAGATATAAGTCAGATTCTTATATTAAGTCTTTGCTTGTTTCCAGAACTACAGAGAGCTCTTCAAAAGAAACCCAAGAAGACGTGCATCGTGAAAATGGTTGGGACGAGGAACCTGTGGAAGAACATCGTTGTGCTCTGCGTCAACTCGTAAGTGTTTGCCTCCAGTGTTGGTGCTTGGGAGACTGTTTTGGACATTTACGTGTCGAGGTGATCACGTGCGTGGGAGGGTCTGAAAAGCGAGAGAGACAGTGTGTGTGTGTGAGAGAGAGAGAATAAAGGATCATGCGTGTGTGTGCTTGCAGGTCTGTGCGAGGGCGAGGCAGTGCCAGTCAGACGCGCCATTTTGTGCACTCAAGATGCCACTATTAACCTGGAGGCTCGATACGGCATTGATCAGTTAGCCCCCGGTGCTTTTTGTCCTTCTGCGCTCGTGCCTCCCTCTCTCTTTCCTTCTCCGGTGGGATCCCTCCTCCCCATCTCCATCTGAGACCTCATCTCTGGCTACACAGGCCCAGCTTTAGCTCTGCTTCGGCGCACGATGTCCCTGACTCCCTAAGTCAGCATAAATTTTACATGAGCTGTGTCCTTATGAAACATTAGACAGAAGCAGGGAGAGGGTGTGAGGGTTTGCTCGTATTTTTTGTGTGTGTGTGTGTGCGTGTATGCATGTGCTACTATGCGAGTAGTCAGTGTTTATATGTGCACACGACAAAGATGTGAGAAAGCCGTGATAAACCTTGCTGTCCCTCTTCCTCTTCCGTCTCCTCCCAACCTCTTCATCTTTTAGATTTGCTCAGATCTATTTTCTCTGCACCAGTTCCCTTCGTGTTTGCCATTTCATCCCTTCTTCTTATCTTTTTTTTCGGTCTCCTTTTCCCTTCCTACTCCACATACTTCACCCCTAACCTCGCCACTTTGCCCTATGTATGTTCTTTACCCAGGCTAACAGGCTATGGGATCCACCACTGCTTCGCCCGCAGCATGATGGACCCCGAGGCTCAGGAGACGACCATGTTCCATAACTTCTATGCAGACTATTACACCATGGCGGGCATTGCAGTGGCGTCCTGCATGGCGCTGTGCCCGGCGGTGGGGCTGATGGGCCGGCGCGGCGGCCTCCTCATGTTCATGATCATCACTGCCCTGGCGTCCCTGCTGCAGCTGGGCCTGCTCAATTGTGAGTACTGTACGAAGAACACATGTCCGTTTGCATGCGAAATTCTCACTTTTGTAGGATGATGCAGTGAAGTGAACTGAAGAAACTAAACTAAACCAAGAAATCAGTCACTTCAGAGTCAGAGCCTTTAAAGGAGAACTTAGATTTAAATGAAGAAGTTGGCAACATTCTGTTGATTGTCAACAAATTCTATGGAAAGCCCCAAACCGACTGTGAACGTAACCTCAGTGTCGCCTGTGTTTTTTCCGAAGCCTCATATATCTTATTCCTCTGTGCCACAGAGCACCACTGTTGTCCACAAACTAATAAAATGCGTCAGTGAGCCACACTGTTGAACTGGGTGTCATGTTCCTTCATTACAATGAAAATGGGCACTGAGTTCACTCCACCCACCTGCTGCTGGAAATGCTCTGTGGCGCACCAAATGTGTATTCAGTCCTGGCAGAAGATAGTCCCCAACAAAGCCAATATTTACTTCTGTTTAAATAATGTTGGGTAAAAAAAAAAAAAACAACAGTGCTATGCTGTTTTTTTTAAAGATTGCATCTTAGGGAAGTTGTAAAGAATTGAACTGACAATTAAACATATGGCATGACTACATTAATTGTAAGAATAAAGAGATTTGCTGTGACCAGTGCTCCATTAAGGCCGGCCAGTAAATCATAAGCATTGTTTATCGACTGTTAGTGCGGTCATTTAATAAGGCTTTTATCATATCGCAGAGCTTTTATTTACAAAATTCTGGCCAACTGAAGCAAAAGTAATAGAACTAGTTATTGCGGTTTTGTTTTACACTCATCAATACTTCTGTCTAATGTAATGTAT
>JAVQJZ010050629.1:0-10887 GCA_036025355.1 Leiopotherapon unicolor | reverse complement strand
GTGCTGACTGTAGAATGTCAGATACATTTTGTGAGAATATCAAATTAAGAACATATTATATTGTGAAGCCTGGACAGGATACATATTGCTCAGTGGTCTCACAGCTAATATAGCATTCTCTGTATGTGTGGAGCTACTGCAGTTGCATACAAACAAACACACAAAGAAAAAAAACAGTGATGTCCTGGCTCAGCTGGTATGGTGGTATCCTGTAAACAGAATTTGTCATGCTGAGTTGCTCATTATATCCTGTGTCTGCTTCCACCAATCAAACATGTACAGTGCAAGAACCATAACAAAAACATGACACCTTGTAGTTTGAACGTGTGTGTGTGTGTGTGTCCAGAGAAAGCAGGAAGAATTTTAGCGTGACACCTGGTAAAACATAGTAAGAGTGTTTCAGTCTGGTTTGTATTTTAAAGCCGTATAACAAAGTGGAGAAGAAGATGGAGTTAGGAAGCAGAAAATAAGATGGATTAAATAGAAGTGAAAATCAAGCAGGGATGAGAGACTCAGGATCCGTAGCTAATGATTGTTTATAAAGAATTTTCTTGGTCTCTCAGCCTGGTTTCTCTGTTTTCTGTAATCTAGCATTGAGTAGATATAATGTTACGTATTCTTGTTTGTTGTTGGCCACAGTTTCCATTCCTTTGAGAACACAAATGGCAAAATGGAGCGTGAGTTTAAAAGTGGGGTGATAAAAACGTGACAAATTGTTGGACAGATTTGGGGATGAAAACATGAAATAAGTGTCATCAGTAGTTTTGTACCAAACAGAAAATGCTCTGAGAAATGCGGGCGATGTGGAGAGATGTCTGTTTGGATGATTTATTTGTACCATGGTGCATTCAGCTGACACAAACAAAAATGCCTCCGTTTTTCTGACATCTGAAATCTTGACCTTGGTATAAATTCACCAACAAAATATTGCAGAATCAAACTGCAATTTTCAGTTTTCTAAGGTATATGGAGACAACAAGTGGTCATCATGATTTATTAACTGCATTGTGTTTACATTCAGTTCAAAATAAGTAAGTGTTAATATGAATATTTCTCTTGTGAGGCTCCCTGGTCCAAGGACAGTTTTTAAAGCTGCTTTAATACATTATTGAACAGCTGAAATTAGAGGGGGTGATAAAAACTATGCAGAATATTGAACAGGGAATCAAAACAGTGACTGAATATTGGCTAAAATCTAATGGTGGGGTGTTGATTCTGGGGTGATCAGCAGTATTAGCAATGCTTTCATATTTTATATTTTTTTCAAAATACAGCATATGGGTTATTGTATCTGCTTCTAATCCAAGAAGTGTGTGATTTGTGTTATTTCATGATCCACAGACAAGAGATACTAATGTTTCAGTATTAGGTCGAAATGCCCTCATGCTGACTGACCCACACATCTTGTGCTCTCTGAGTGCAAATACATTCGGTATGATGTTTCTCAGGTGGCAGGGAGAAAGTGAGGCTGGCCTTTCTGCTCTGATAATAAGGTGACATTTTACTCAGCATAGTGTCTGGATAAGAGCCTTGCTTTTTGCTTTCCTACAGCTACAGTACATCTGTTTTCTTCCTGGCCTTTCTCTGATTCTTTGTCTCTCTCACTCCCCTTTTCTCTCTCTCTTTCGCTCTCTCTCTCTCTCTCTCGCTGTTTCTCTCTACAAATGACTGTCATCAACTTAAAGCTTGCCCTCATCCTTTTTTATGTGAATGTTATTGACTGGATGAACCCAGCAATGAGAGACACGTAACTTGGCAAATTGCACTTTGTGAGCCTGCAGGGAAGTAGAAACAGAGCACACCTCGACTCACTGCATTAGCCTGACACGACTTTCCTCAAAGACTGCTCTCATCTCGAAATGGCTTCATTTAACTTATATATATAATATATATAAAGAGCAAGAGAGAGAGAGAAAGAGAGAGACATTGTGTAAAAGGTGTCTGAGACGAACAGATATGCTGCTGTCACTAAATATTGCTAATATTTCAGTGTCAAGTTAACTACTTTCTTTACTTTAACATCTTTGTCTTCCAATCTTTTTTTCTGTTACAAAACAGAGAAGACAGTGAAAAAGTGAATTTATGGTTTGTTTCTGCTACCCTCCTGCATTTTCTTACATAGCCTCCATCTATGTAGTTATCCATGTGTGCAAGAGACAAAGGGAAGGAGTTGTCTCAGCTGAGCAGTACTCAACCCTCTGCCCCATTAATTAGCTCAGTAAATGCTGCTGAGATTACAGCAGTGGAAGTGAAGCATGTAAGTCAGCGAGGGATAAAGAGAGTGAACGGGAGAAAGAGGGAAGAGAGAGAGAGAAATATGAGGACATATCCATGTTCACAGTAGCCCGTGTAAACCACTGTTTGCAGGACATGCAGCCCAGCAGATGCTTCGTGATTAGAGGCTTTGTGTCGGAGAGGCCAGTTAGAGGAAGGAACTTATGAGAAGGGAGAGGAAGGAGAAAAATAGTAGACCAGAAAATTGAGAGTTGAGCGTGGAAAACAAAAATATTGTTTTTCTCCACCGCCTTTCTCTTCTGCGCTCCCCCTTTTTCTCACATTCACATCTTTTGTACAGCTTCATATTGTTCACTTTTTTGCCTGCATGTTGTGCCATCTATTTATTAGTGACATAAAAAAAAGAATACATAGTGAAGCAGACACTGAGACCACATGGTGATAAGGGATTGTAATGTCAACTAGACTTTCTGTGTAGAGGAAAGTTGCAGAGCTTCCTAGTGTTAAAGTCAACACTGTGAATATGAATATTATTGTAATACCAACATATAAGCCTAAGAGTCACTGGGGATTTTGGTGACACTGTGTTTGAGTTTTGCATCTTAAAAGCCACATTAAAGCTGAAATGACATGATTTTCTGAGGGTTTTTTAACATTCACTGTTCCATCTGAGTGAAATTAGCAATGAATGACTGGTCATCGTTTCTCATTATTGATGACAGCTTTTCTTATAACATGCACATTGTGTTCATTTTCTGTGTGCACCACCGGCAGCAGTCAACAGAAATAGTAGATACCTGTGGTCAAGATGTCGTGTTGGATGTATGCAGTAGTCGTGTGTCTCCATGTTTCGCCCCTGCTCCCTCTCTAACCTGCACTCCAGTGAGCTGCGTGCGTCCCTCCCTCCACTACCTGCCATTATATGTAGCTGAGGTGTCTCTAATGGCCCGTGGCTCTTCTTTCCTCCACCTCTCCCCTTTCATTTTCTCATAACAAGCCCCCTGCCCTCTCTCACTGGAGCTCAGACAAGATTATCCCCCCGTTATTCCACCTTCCGCTCCGTCCCACACTTCCTGGCGGCGCTCAGGCACGACCCCGCGGCGGCAGGAAATGGGCATTTGCAACGGTCATTTCTCTCCCTTGCCCTCTCTCTTGCTCTGTGCCTCCCTCACGCGCTATGTCTCTCGCCCCTCCCCCTCGAGCGCACACACACTCGGAGCGGGTCACAGATCATTTCAAGCACCTTGAGTGTGGTGAGGCAATTACTCTCCCTTCTGGTCACCTCCAGCCGCTCCCTGCTCGACTTTGAGTGGGCCTTCCTCTATTATCCCTATTCTTCACACAGTGGGAGTCATCGCTTCGCCAATAGTGTTAGACCACGACCCACGTCTCTACTACTGCTGGTGTGCGACAGTCAGGCTATCGGGCTAGGAATCATCTTTTTGCCGCTGGGGTGCAGTGGTACTATCGGCAACTCAAGGTGCCACAGTGTTAGTTATCTGTCGCAGCGGAGGAGACAGGAAGATGGAGGCCGAGACCGGGGAGCGTATTGCCTAAGTGTATGTTCATCTCAGGCTGGCTCTTTGAATGAAAGGAGCCATCCGTCATCCGTCTCCACGCTCTGTTTGTTTCCCCCTCATCACAGTCCCTCTCTGCTCTGTGCCTCATCATAAGCCCGACACGAACAGACAGCGATGTGTGTGTCTCTGTGTGTACTTGGGAGAGTGTGTGCGTGTGTGTGATTCATGGCGAGTATGGTCTTAAGCAAGAGCTAGTAATAAATTCAGTGACATCACTGCGAGAGGGGAAATCGAAGTGTTGCAGCGCTTACTCATAACCCCTTCATGCTATTATTCTGTACGGTAGTTATTATTATGCGCGTACACACACACACACACACACACACACACACACTACTTCGCAGGTCTAATTGAGGGTGTGATCGTTAAGAGCGCTGTAAATCCTCCTGCAGTGGTCACTCCTAAAAGTGCTCGTCTTCCTTTGACAGATTCAGCCTGTTTGTTTACCTTGACAGGAAATCAATCATACACACACGCATGCACGCACACACTCATGCGCTCACACAGGAGTGCACCTTATGCTTCATCCATGCAAACAAATATCATCTAAATCACACAGCTTCCACTCACTGCGGGACCATATTGGATGCAGTATTATTGGTTACTGTTGAGACGGCAGGGACGAATGCACACACAGATCAGACCTGAGAATAGAGACTGATCTTGCCAATGCATTCAGAAAGGCCGATGAAGCTAATTTTGCAACAACAATGTCCTGAAACAGAGGAGCCCCTGTTTCATCATGCTTTCCCTCCCCAGAAAATCGTTGGAAAACTCTGCTCATCATCTGTATCTAATAGGAGAGGTGCCTGCTAGGAGACACAAGCTGTTTCCATCCAACTGTCAAGCAGGATTTACACACACTTTGGAGACGCTGCCAAAAAAAGTAAAATATATGCATTTCCAGCTTGTGGGTTGAAGTGTTAATCAGTCCTTGGAAGAGAATATCGTAAGTACTGATTAATGTTGGATAACCTGTTATTTTTACTAATGTGTGAATGATGTGAACACATTTAATTAGGAAGAGCACATAAGAAGGTTGACCATCACGCTGAAGCAATTATATTAACCGTGTAAGTTTTGAGTCAAGTGAAAATACTGCATGCTTTCTCACTGCAGCTTTGAAAATGTGAGAATCTTAGTCTTCTTCTCCATTTATTACTGTTATCCTCATCAACCAACACCATGGTTTTTTTTACTACCTACCAGACAAGTACTAAGAGAAAGCTTTAAGTTGATGACAGCAATTTGAGTACATGAGAAAATGTTAGTATTTAACTGCTGTGAGTGTTTAGCAGTTTCATATCACAAGCTAAGACAACATAAGCAAGTTCAGGACATTTGTCGTTAACAGATTAACTGGTTATCTGAAAAAGTAACCATCAAGATAATGAAAATTTGGGTGCTTGGGGAATGCCAGTCTGATTTCTTTATAGAAAGCATTACAGTGTCCAACTTATAAACTGCTCTTCTCCTTCACTTATTACTTACTTATTCAGCATGCACCTGTTTATGTGCATTTATTATTGAGTTCTTACATTTTACAAGTAGAAATGACTTGATTATTAGTATTCAAAGCAATAAACCCCCCAGTTTGTGTGAGGAGTGAATTGTGACGAGGGCGGGGGGGGGGGTGGCTCAGGGAAACAGCCCACCTCCCCTCTGTCACAAAAATGCTTCTCCCCTTCCCCAACATTGTGGAAGGCCTGTTCCCACGGTGACCGAGCTCAGCGGCACCATGGTTACAGCAGGACCCTTTGAAGCCACCTCCCCCCCCTCCAATGTTTTCTTCTCTCCCTGGTTGTCCTCCCCTGAGCCCCTTCTCGCCCATCTTTTAGTAAAGGAGAGAGTTGTTTTGACCTCCGCCATAAATGATCATGACACCTTAACAAGCGGCACCGCTCCGAGAACACACAGTCGCCCATGCTCGCTGGGTAATGTAAACCCACAGCTCGGCATTATCTCATTTCTCACCCGCGTCGCACAAAAGCGCGCATTGTCGGCGCTCATGCTACAGCTGAAGGTGCTGCGTGTAGCTCGAGGTCAGTTTAGGCCGCTTGAAGAGGGGTTTACCGAGGTTTATCTTCTTTTTTGTGCCATACATAAATGATCCACACAGAGCGTTTCTCCACAGTGAGCGCAGAGATTTATACGGCTGCTGGACAGATTAATCTGTGGAAAAAGACAGAGAGACAGAGAGAGGAGGGATTCTTGGAAGGCCTTTCCTCTCCGTGCTGGTGGAGGACCAAACGGCTCTCTGCTCTCGGCAGGATGAATAGCTGTGATGTCAGGTGATTGCCTCTCCCTGTTTTTAGCTGGTTGCCCCCCCCCCCCCCACTGTGAGTTTCAGCAGAGAACACATCCTTAAATAACCATAACTGTGACAATTGGTTTGTTCAAAAACAAAAACAAAACTCTCAGATCTTGTGTGTGCATGATCACGTGTGTGTGTGTGTGTGTGTGTGTGTGTGTGTGTGTGTGCCTGCATATTTTGTGTATGCAGCACCTCATATGAGAATAAAGCAAAAGGGAAAAAAATGGCAGCAGGACAAGAAGGGGAGGAGAAGAAAGACAGAGGAATTAGGGAGGCAGAGAAGTGGTCAGATTAGACCGGTGATGTGATCGGAGGATTAGAGAAAGACAACCATTTTCGGCCATGGATGGAGGAAATAACAGGGGAGTGGACAGAATTGGGGAGGGAAAAGACATAGGGGGAAAAAAGTGAAGGATTTATAATGAAGATTAGGAGGAAAGAGAGGAGGAGGAGGTGCATGTGTGGACATTATTATTGCTTATATAAATGAGATGTGTTTGGATCAAGTGCTTTGTGCTTCGGGTCAGGGAACAAACGACGTCCCGGCCACTTTATCAAAAGAGCCTCTGCCTCGCCTCCCCTCATCCACCCGATCTCACCCTTCACCGCTCCGACTCGCCCTCTTCCTCAACCCAGTTCTTGCATTCCAAACACTGGGGCATCACACAGAGGAGCCACCGTCTAAACAGCTTTAACGCTAACAACACCAGCATGAGACAGTAATTTGCTTTTATCTTTGCAGCAGCGGAAAAGACGGAGTGAGAGCGAAACTGAGCCACACAGAGAGGGAGAGAGAGAGCGAGGGAGACATGAGGAATGGATGAGGCATTTAAAATCTAACCACAGATAACTCCACCCAAACAGCCCCTTGTGTGTTTGTGTGTGTGTGTTTGCGGATATATGTACTTGTTTTTCGTATATATATCCATGCGTGTGTGTGTTTGAATGTATAAAGGAGCATCCTTCTGCTTTGGCACAAGATCACAGAGTGTTAATTCAGTTGTTATCCATGTTTGAAAATGGAGTTGGCTGCAGTGTTTGTATGAGCTGTGGTTGCCCGTGTGTGTGTGCGTGCGCGGGTGTTTGGCACCAGACCGGAGGGTTGCTGTGGGTCCACGCTGGCGTAGTTGGGGCTGGAATGTGATTGGTGGGGACAGCGGGCCAAAGGCCGCCCAGGCTAGCGACTGCCACTTGGTCGAGTGCCCCAGCTAAACACAGGCCAAATCTGCAGAGATTCACCCCTACTTCTCTCTGCTCTCCCTCACATTTTGGCAGCTCCTGTTCATGTGTTTCATAGAAAGAAAGCCGGGACACAACCTACATCGATGTGTCTCCTCTTGCAGTTTCTCCCTTCAACCTCTTGCCTATGATTAGATTCTTCGTTGAAGTCATAATCAACCATTACTAGAGGCAGTGTTTTCCCTCTCATCAAGGAGGGGCCTGCCACTTAAGCGCCGGGATGTAAAATGCATGACGACACCGAAGCAGTTAGAAGCTATTTGCTTCTCCTTTTAATTAGATGTTTACTTTTTACCTTGAAGTGCCCTCGTAAACCGGCAGCCTGTTATTTGCGTTCGTTATCCAACAAGGGGGCGTTAGCAAGCAGCGCCATCTCGTCACCGGGGAGAAACAACGAATTCTGTGTGTTATTGAGCTTTGGAGGGAAGTAGGGAAAGACAGAAGGACAGAAGAGAAACAGAAGGGGAATGGAAACAAAGAGGGACAGCTAGAGAAAGGGGGGGTGGGTGGGGGGGGTAGAGATGATTAATCCAATCAAGCCTCTTAGTGTTTCATCAATAGGCATTGTTCTAAGATGGCTGCCTCTCCCCAGCTCAGGCTGTGGGCTGCAGCTAGGCTAACACACAAGCTAATCCCAGAATAATACAGAGACGAGGGCAACGCTGAGGACGGGGACTGTGCCAGCAGATTAGTAATAGCAAAGGATTCACTCACACAAACACACACAAACACACACACACTCACACACACTGGGCATGGGATAGAGAGACAGTCACAGATTGAGTGAGGTGCCTATTGGATTGCACGGCTTATAGTTTTATCCCGTGTGAATGTGTGTTGCTGGTGCTGTTGTGGAGCGTGGTAGAGCTGAACTGAGCTGCTGAAGATTCGCAGCCTGAGAGGTCGTGTGTGCATTTGCTGGCGCTGTGTGTGTGTGTGTGTGTGAGAGAGAGAGGTTGACACTTCATACACGAGTCGCCCTTTTGTCATTAGAACAAGGGCTCGATGTGCGGAGGTAGTTTCCAAAATCGGGCGCGTTGCCCCCAGCCGTATGAAGGTGTGGGGAAACCACCACATGTTTGAGACACGGTGCCGCCTGAGTGTCATTTTCAAGCCGCCAACTAGCCCCAGAGTGGCACAGCTTGTGTTTGTTTAACACATATTAAGAGCACAACATTCCCCCTGCCTCATTTTCCTTCAGCCTCCCTCAACATTTCCCTTTTTTTTTCTTACTCCCTTGTTCTTAGCTCCCTCTGTCCCCCTGTCGATCTCCCTCCCTGCCCACCCCTCCTCCTCCCTGCAGCATTTTCTGAGATGACAGGAGGGTGTTTTTCCTTTGTTGGGGAGCTGCTCGCGCACTCTCTCCTCTGTTGACAGGTAAAAGACATTAAAGATACTAAAAGAATGAGCATGATGGAATCCTCCGGGGAGAGAGGAGGGAGGGAGGGAGGGAGGAGAGGCAGAGGAAAGGGAGGACTGATAGCAAAGTGGGCGAGAGGGAGGGAGAGCAAAAAGGAAACCGAAAGATAGAACGCCGGAGCCTGGCTAAAGGTAAAGTATTTAGGGAGAAAAGGAAGGATTGAGTCATGGAGGAGGAGGAGGAGGAAGGGGTGAGGAGGAGGTAGGGGAGGAGGTTTGACAGTCTGTGACCTCGAGTAAGTCTCTTCGACTGTGTGCTGATGCGTGAAACCTGAGCACACGCAGTATTAGCACGCCTCACTTACTGAACACAGCAGAGGTCTGACACAGGGCAAGGCAGCCTCCTTATACACACGCACACACACAGAGCTTTCCAACATACATGCATTGCGGGCACACACGTCGGCACGTCTAATGATGCACTCACCCACAATCACAATACACACACGCACACAAAGCAGAAGCCTTGCTGTCGGAGAGTGTGTTAAATCCAGAAGCACACTGGTGAGTGGAGAAGGTCAGCTCGGGCCCTCCAACAGGCCCCAAGGTGCTCGTGCAACGCTGCCCCTTCAGCTGCTCTCTGCTGCCTCTGTGCGTGTGTCTGTGTGTGTGTGTGTGTATATATAGCTTGTGTGTTCGCTTGGCGTCCGGCCAGGCCAGTCCCGTGTTTGTGGCCCTGTACAGTTGTGTGATTCACAACACGCCTAAGGCAGGTCAAACTATAATCCAGCTCTCTCTCTCTCTCTGTTTTTCTCTCTCTCTCGCCATCTCTCTCCCTTGCTCTCACTCTCTTCTCCTCCTCCCTGTGTGTGAGTTAATGGGTTAACCATCTCTGTCCAATAAGCAGGGATAATTGAGACAAACAAGCCAATGAGGAAATGTCACAGGAGAGCACAAGTCAAGCGAAAAACACACCGCCAGCAGCTTTTTGTGAGCGCTCGCAGTGTGTGGGGATGCAGGCTTGTGTGTACGCATACACGTAATTAAATATTAAATCAGTTACATTGGATTTTGTTGTGCTGGTCTTCATGTACGTAAACATGTGTATGTGTATAACTGTGTGTGTGTGTGTGTGTGTGTGATCCCACCCTGTCAGCCTGTTGTCAGCTTCTTTGCTGCACTTTGCTGTAAAGCAGGATTCTCCTGCTGCGTCTGCTCTCTAGGTTCCCTCAGCTGCGTTTGCATACCATACACCTGCCCCCGGGCGATTTCACAGACACACACCCCTGTACCCACACACACACACACACACACACACACACACACACACACACACACAGAGGAACACGCAGCACACACGTGCATACATATTTGTTAATCAAATGAGCAGCGCTTTAAAAAATTCCCTCCCTCCTCCTTCCCTGGTTCACTACTTCTTCTGTGGTTCTCTGCTCTTCTGTCTAATAACAACGGGACTCGCTGAGAGGCAGCAGATTTGATGTGTTTGATATGGAGACAGATGAAGGGTTGGAGGATGCAGGTAAGAGAGCTGAGTGACTATAAAAAGCCTCATCAGAGCACAGACGTGTGGCGCGATGCATTCCCTCTCGGCTGAGAACAGGGACGCTTCTGTTGTCTGTGCTAGAAAGCAGGTGCACCACAAGGCATTGTGGGAGGGAAATGATATGACGGCACATCAGGTTGTCAGCTCTGGCCAGCTCCCCCCACCTGGCTCCCTTGAGTGTGTGCGTGTGTGTGTCGGACGCAATAAGGGCTATCAGCCATTTAAAAGGGAAATCCACATTAAATCAGGAATGACAGTACTCTGGCTTGATTTGAGAATATTAAAATGTGACTCTCAAAGCAAAAAAAGAAAGGAAAAAGAAAAAGGAGCTCCTGAAGACATCATCAAGAGAAATCTGGAGAACGTTCATAGGACTATCCACACGGCTCAAATCATGCATTTTAATGAGTGATTTAATCTAGAATCAGGTTTGAGTGTTAAAATGTTTCTTTTTTCTTCAAGTAAGAGCAAGAAAAACATTGCCAAGGTAGAGAACTTATTTAGTTAGTTTCAAAATCTGCCAAATCACTTTAGTTTTTCAGTAAAGTATCCTTTTCACAGTGGATTCTCTGGATTAATCTCACACAGACACGTCC
>JAVQJZ010050514.1:0-10051 GCA_036025355.1 Leiopotherapon unicolor | reverse complement strand
TTTTTAGGCAATCCATTCTATTTGCCATTTTAAAGCCTGAATTTAAAAAATTTCCCAAATCAAATTCACTTCCCCAAAAAAAAGTATCGACTCTCCCTGCCTGACAAAACAGTTCTCAGCAAAGAAACTCAATGACCAACAGGAGCCCTGGGGACCGTGACAGTGCATACGTGACTGTGTTATGTGTGTGAGGTACCTGAGGTGTGGCAGAAGCACCAGGGCGGCCCACGGCTGCGACAGGTCTGCGATGGACTCGTTCTGCTCTGCAGGACATCTGATCAGTGACAGCACCAGCTCTGGCACCGCAGGCTGCTCGGATGTGCTGCTGGCCTGATCACTGCTAAATGCTCTGATGGAGGAGGAAAAACACATTTACCTCCTGGAAGATAATACACTGCAATTCAAAACACAACTGAGGATGGAGGACAAGCACATAAATTACAATTATTCAAGTTACCTAGAATTTAATAAATGCAAATGACATATTTAAGCTATTATGTAAATTTTGTTAACTGAAAGTAATATTGCACATGATGATATTATTGTTTTTATGTTCCAGCTGTCAGTGTTATGAAGTACACTGCAGCGTCTCACCCTGTGGTCTGTCCGGTGAAGAGCAGTGGGTAGGTTTCAAAGGCCATGGAGCCGTCTGTTGGGGGAGGGGCTTTGGCGAGGATCAGACTGACCAGCACGTCCAGGCCACAGTGGCGAGACAGAGGGTCACCACAGCCGAACAACCCGGCGGTGAAGCGCAGCAGGCTGGGGAGGAAGAGCTGGAGGAGAGGGGGAGGGGAGAGAAAGGTTAGTTTCGGTAGAAAGGAGAGAAAAAAGACCGATGCAGAAACGATTCCGTCCATGACTCACCTGTTCAAATTGTTTCATGGTGAACATCTCCTTGGTGAACTCAAGTATCAAATCTTTCCCCATCGTGCTGCCAAACACCTTAATGGAGAGTCAGAGAGGCACATGGATTTTTGTATTTTTAAAAGAAATTTAAACTCAGTTCTTTTCTCATACACATAAATATCCCTACACACACTGCACACACAAGCACCTTTTGCACCATCTCCTGGATGAGCAGTTTGGGCAGGGTGATGTTCTCCCCGAGGAGGAGAGAGGAGATGATCTGGAGGAGCAGGCGGGAACAAGAGGCTGACAGAGCCGAGCTCTGAACCAGCCGCAACATGGTCTGCAGGGAAAATAAGATGATGAAAATGGTAAAAAGACACACAACTTTTTCAGTAACTAAAGCTCACAGGTTAACGTCCTGTTCCTACCTGGCACACGGCCTCTGGCTTGGTGACCTTGGCTCCATCCCTGTGTGACGTCAGGGTGTGGAGAATGAACAGCAGCCTCTCCAGCTGCTCCGCTTCCTGATCCGCATCTTCACCTCTCGCCTCCACGATGCTGAGCACCTCCACCACACTGACCTGCACAGGGGCACAAACCATCATCAGACAAGTCAGACTGACTGTTGTTTCAAAGTAAAACCAGTTGGACACTTTGGTGCATGCATCTGCCTCACTTGTAAGGACTCCCACAAAACCAGGAAGTGTTCTCTGTCGACATGATTGGCTGCAGCCTGGGCCATGTGATCTAAAGCGTTCCTGACAGTGTCCCATGGCAGAGAGAGTTCTGGGCTGGTTGAGGGTCCGAGCTTACGCAAAGCTACAGGAAGAGCCTGGACAGATCAGTGAAGATAGAAAGAACATTCAGGATGGCTGCGTTCATTATTCTGCATGTTTAAGTCTCAGTTCAATGAAATGTGCACATCACAAGGTTTTATAGAGTAGAGTTTGACATGACAGACCGCTGCATCACATCAAATCACACCAACAGGATGACTTCTCCACAGCGACACTTTGCTGTGTGCTGAACAACTTTTAAATGAAGCATCAACATTTGGCACACTCACTACTCAGAAGAGAAACTCACATTTGCAGCGCAGGAGTGGAACATGTTTCGGACCCCTTTGCACATTTCAAACAGCAGCTGGCCCGCTCCCTCGGCTTTGTCGGGGTGCTGCTGGAGATCTGAGAACATGTGATTCAGCAGGTCATCGAGATCTGGAACCTGCAGGACACAATGAGACACAATTTTACACCTGACAAACAACTGAATCGCCATCTGGGACAACCATCTACCATAATACTCAATTACACTTTAAAAGGCACAAGAGAGAAAGGCACAGATTTGTGCGTGACATCTGCTCATAACAGCAAACAACTCACCTTCCTCATCAGAAAAGAGAAGCTCTCTGCTGCAAACTTGCGGATGTGCTCTTTCTTGTGTGCCAACAGTGTGCTGTATAAACTGCAGGGCAAAACAAAGTGTTAACATCCACCCTCAAGTGATGTGCACTCTCCATCTGATGCTCAGTAAATGGTTAGCAAAGCGTACACCATCAGACTCCAGATTCTTCTTTCTCACCTGTAGATGTTGGTCATGTCCTTCACCATCAGCCTCCACAGGTACTTGTAGAGGTAGGAGAGGCAGGTGAAAGCCCACTCTAGGAGCTCAGTGTCCTTGGTGTCCAGCAGCGAGGTGATCAGGACGAAGAAGTCCGGGAAGTGGGGGTAGAAATCAGTCTGCAGGTCTCTGGCCAGCTGCACCACCAGGCTGGAGGGAGACGGTGGAGTTAATGACGGTATAAACATACTGAAGCTGGTAAAGCAAAAGAGGAGACTTACTCCAGCAGCGGCTGATAGGCCAGACTGTTCTCGACAGCCAGGTGTGTCTTCAGACTCTCCACTATCAACTTCTGGTGGAAAACCAGCATGTTGAACGACTGGCTCTTGTTGGAAACCTCCTTCAGAAATGTAGCTATGGATGACATTGGGCATTGGTTTTAACACTTCCTTCAGGGTTCATATTGGATGAGAGATTATAATAATAATGGATACATACTGAAATGCTCCGTCAGGTTGAGGTCTCTCCATTTTGTCAGTCCCTCTGAGAAGTATGTTTCTACTTCCTGCACGCGGAGCAGACAAGTCAGTAAGAGAAACCACTGAGAGGCTCACAGTGTCAATGAGAGGGAAGACTTTGTTGCCATGGTTATCGACTGTACAAACCTCTGCATAAGATCCAGTCCTGTCGATGCGGTGGATGACATCAATGTTGACATTGGCGAGTCTTTCAGCAAAAGTGAGAAACTGAAAAAAGACACATGACAAGTCCTTTTTAACCTGCACATAACATGATGTTTAACATATCTCTCTACATATATATTAGTGAGTGAGTTCAAGAAGCTGCTGCTACACTGACTCTGTGCTATCATCCTCACTACAGCCCTGTGTCTATGTGGCATCATGCTGCGGGAAACTTTCTGGACTCTCACCCTGAAGGTGTTCTCAGATTTGTGATACGATGACTTCGATTTGATCTTCATTTCGTCCCAAAGGTCGCGGTTTCAGTGTTCATTCATGAAAAAAAAAACTCCAATTAGCTTCGTCTCTTCGCTACAACTGTTTACACACACGCCGACATCAGGGCGCAGCCATGTTGGATAGAGCATTGTGGGTAATTTCTTTCTCCGCGTGGTGGGCGAAGAGGAGCGCGGAGAGCGCAAGAGAGAAATCTCTCCTGTACTTCCGCATTCGTCCGACTTTGTTTATATTTGTTGGGAAACATTTAAATGGTCCGGATAGAGAATTAAACAAAGAAAAAGCAAACCTCGCCGCGTTAAATAATGTCAAAATAATCATTTTCATTATTTCACTGGCTACTTAACATTTAGTTATGACTATACAACGTTAATAGAGACAATATTTGTTACCAGCACCAGTAAACCAGTAAACTTGGCAAGTGAAATTCTTTGCCAGCTGCTGTATATATAA
Organism: Leiopotherapon unicolor; assembly: GCA_036025355.1. Taxonomy (NCBI): domain Eukaryota; kingdom Metazoa; phylum Chordata; class Actinopteri; order Centrarchiformes; family Terapontidae; genus Leiopotherapon; species Leiopotherapon unicolor. The sequence continues at coordinate 6,212 of JAVQJZ010050514.1, read as the reverse complement.
CATAAGGACGCTGAGTACTGTGTGTACCAGGTCAGTTTGACCAGGAAAAAAAAGATTAATGCATCCAAAAATGAGTACCACACATGAGCTTAAACACCTCGGGTCCCTATAAAAGACAAATAGTTTGATTACATACTAATAGACTAACAATTCTTCACAAATTAGCCTCTGAAAAGCCACTTAATGATTAACAGTACCGTATTTTGATAGTGATAATTTATTTAAAGTTGCTAAATGTTGAACAAGGAAAAAAAAAACCAACAGTGTGTGAAGGTCTGGACTGGTGATCCAGTGAGCTTTTATCCTGTGGTCAGGTGAACAATTCATTCTCCTCACCTGGAATGCTCGATCACACACACACACACACACACACACACACACACACACACACACACACACACAAACACACGCACACATTTAAAAGGTTTCGGTCTGTGGTCCTGCTCTCAGCTCAGTGTTGAGTGAGCAGGTGATGTATCAGGACTTCCATTCATTCAAAGAGGACAATCTGTTTTCCACTGCAAAACACATGGGGCAGTGAGAATAACTTTCTGGAGAGTTGTATCGTTAGTTTTGGCCTGATTCACAGCAGAATGTCGGGGGACTCTCAGGCAGCTGGCTCCTTTGTGGTAGAGGACTATGTGGTATTTGGTGCCATGCTCTTGGTGTCTGCTGCCGTCGGGGTGTACTACGCCTGGGCGGACAGGGCCCAGAGAAGCTCGGGGGACTTCTTAATGGGGGGCCGAAGACTGACAGCACTGCCTGTCTCCATGTCCCTGACGGCCAGCTTCATGTCAGCCATCACGGTGCTGTCCAACCCAGCCGAGGTAAGTTAAGAGAAGATTCCCAAGACGCAAAGTCAGAAACCATCTCTCCTGAAAAATGTAGTTTATGTTTAATGTAAGGAAACTTTTTCAGAGTGATGAGATGCATCACTTTTCCACTGCTTTTGTTAATTTTTCAAGGGAATCACAGACATAATGGCAGAAACAATGAGACATGATCATTTCATCAAGTGAATTCATAGATTTCTAAATTATCAAATTTATTTTTTGAAAAATACAAAATGTGCCTCAAACTAAATAAAAAATAACTAACTTTAAAATAATTCTGTGAAAATCATAGAAAATATTACTCATTTATATTATTCCACTGTAGGTATACCGCTATGGAGCCAGTATTGGATATTATGGTCTGTCCTATGTCATGACAATGGTGGTGACATCTGAGGTCTTTCTCCCAGTCTTTTACAGGCTTGCCATCACGAGCACGTATGAGGTGAGTGTGGTTTGGTTGTCGTCAGTGTTTGTGTGGTTATTGTGTTCTGCTCCTTTCACAAAGCCATGAAATGTGTCAAATGTTTTGTTGACCAGTAACACACTAGAGAACCCAGTCCTGATACTTTGCTGCTGTTGTCTCGCTGTGCAAACAAAGAGGTTGGCCTAAGAATGGTTAAAAGTGACACTTAAACACGAGAGAGCACGTCCTTGTTGTAGATTGATACGGCTCTAAAAAGTCTGTCGAAATTGAGTCAGATAAAGGTAAGGTGAGCTGCGTGTGGATAAGATGGGTCTGAGCTCTTTTTCTGTGTTAGGGTTTCAAGTTCTCAGTTTTTTTTCTTCCATTTGGAAGCTGGATTTATGCAACACGTTATTAGAATTTTTAAATAGCAGTGGTCAAGGAGTAGACATGAGAAATGATGGATTGTGGATAAGAACTGTAAAAAAAATGTCATTTGGAATAAAAGGAATCACACCTCACCCTTTGAAAGCAAAGTAAGCTGGAGTATAATGAGTTACTGAATTTGTATTGGTCAATTTGTAAAGACAGGGTTTGATAACCTCCTGAATTCTCATGTCAATAAATTGCCGTGGACTGCTATGATTAAACATATAACCCTTCTGAAACTGACCTCTTAAATTGTCTGTTCTTTTCTGTCCTAAGTATCTGGAACTGCGTTTCAGTAGAGCAACACGTCTGCTGGGAACTGTGCTCTTCATTGTGCAGACAGTGAGTAAGAAGACAGTCCAGGCGTAATGACAGGGCTTTGGCCTCCCGAGCGTCACTTATGTTTTGTATTGCTTCTCTCTGTCTGTCGCAGATCCTCTACACTGGAATCGTCATTTATGTCCCAGCTCTTGCTCTGAACCAGGGTATGCAGACAGATTCATGACACATGCCTGCTTGAGGGCACTTAAAGCTGCTTGGTTTTGCTCTGTTGAGTTTGTCTGAAACCCTGCCTCTCTCTGCAGTGACTGGTATGGATCTGTGGGGCGCAGTTATTTCCACAGGTGTCGTCTGTACCTTTTATTGCACCATGGTATGTAACAAAGTCTGCTCAGTGAAGTTCTGCTGTGCACAAAATTAAAAAATATATATATTCTTATTATGGCAAAGATTGCTATCACTTAGAGTTACCCCAGAAGTTTTATTCTTTGAACTCCTGGATTTGAACATACCGTAAACACAAATGTTTGTGGTCTACGTCATCACAGGGTGGTCTGAAGGCTGTGGTGTGGACTGATGTGTTTCAGGTAGGTATTAGTGGTGCTAATCTGTCACATTTGTGAGGGAATTAAACCAAAGGACCAAGTGAGGGATTACTGCATGTGTCATACTTTTTTGTGGTTGCTAGTGACAATACTGCTTTTTTGTGTTTCATAAATAGCAGCGCCAGCAAGAAACTGTTCTCCCCTTACACAAAAAGTCAGTACATGACCAAATTCATTCAAGACACCAACATTTTGGCTGATGTTTTTGAATCGTGCATTATGTTTAATGTGATTCTCACACATAATAAAAATGCAACAAATTGGGGAAATTAGAACCATGACTGGGACAAAAAAAATAGTTGGTATTTGGGAATATTTGTTAAACAATTATCCAAATGTTCCTTTCTAGCTTGGTGTCATGCTTGCAGGATTCCTGTCTGTCATCATCAAATCTGTGGTCGTGCAAGGTGGAGTCTTCCCCATCATCTCAGATTCACAACAAGGAGGAAGACTCAACTTTTTAGAGTGAGTATGAGGGAGAGTCCAATAGCTCTAATCGACTGACTGAGCGCTCAAAACCAACTACTGGTATTTCATCATAGAACATGCCCCAATTCACCTCCGGTGTTTACAATTTATAAGCCATTTAAGGGCAATTTCTTGTGTGAGTCAACTAGGGCTTCCTAACTGCACAGATACATACATTCAGCCTTGCCTTCAGGTTCTCTGAGGGAATAGATCCCTGTTGATGGTTGTTTGGTGTTTCACTTTTCACTTTTTTTTTTTTTACTGAATTCAAACTTCCCTCCCCTTCTGTTTTGCTAGCTTTGACACAAACCCTCTGAGGAGACACACTTTTTGGACAATAACCATTGGAGGGACATTTGTGTGGGTCAGTATATATGGGATCAACCAGGCCCAGGTTCAGAGATACATCTCCTGCAAGAGCATCACTCATGCCAGACTGTGAGTCCTCTCTCACCAGCAGAAACATTTTATCAGACCTATATCTTCATCAGTCTTAGTGTAGAAGAGACAAAGATAGACGTCTGCTCCTCCGTGTTTCTCCCTGTTTCCAGATCTCTGTACATCAACCTCGTGGGCCTGTGGTCCATCTTGCTGTGCTCAGTGTTTGCAGGATTGTGCCTCTTCTCAGTCTACAAACACTGTGACCCCTGGACCACTGGACAGGTCTCTGCTCCTGACCAGGTACGATGGACAGAGGCACAACATAGCTGACAGTTAAAGTGATCAGTATCTTGACAAAACAAACAAATAATTAGCTGTACATGTAGATTTGGGAGTGACGATAAGTAAGATTGTGTTTTTTGTGTGCTTGTGTATGGAGAGACCAAGATGGTCCAACTGAGATGAGAAGTTGACTGGTAGTCAGGTTTATGTGTGTATGTATGTATCCTGATCACAAATGTGAATCCAGTGGCCCTTCCCTTGTAGTTGATGCCGTATCTGGTCATGGACATCTTGAAAGACTATCCTGGCCTCCCTGGATTATTTGTTGCAGCTGCATATAGTGGATCTTTAAGGTTAATACACTATTTAACATTAAATATTGAAAACATTTATAGGTCATTTTATGTCTGTTTCATCCCTTCCATCATTTATTCATGTATTCACTTTTATTTTTTTTGTGTCTGTGTATGTAAGGCCTTCATATGATGGTTCTTCTTTGATTAAACTGTTGTTTTTATATCAACCCCAGCACGGTGTCTTCCAGCATCAATGCGCTTGCTGCAGTGACAGTAGAGGACCTGATCAAACCGTACACTAACCTGTCAGAGAAACACCTGTCCTGGACCTCAAAAGGCCTGAGTGAGTGGACAGTCCTCATGTGCAGTGTTTCAGAGGAATGTGTCGTACTGTTAGGTGGTAAGCCAGACTTTGGATCTCAGACTTCTCCCCAATGTTGTTTGTAGGCCTCATGTATGGGGTTTTATGCATTGGAATGGCTGGACTGGCTTCACTCATGGGAGGGATCTTGCAGGTAGAGTGGATCTATTATTTATTGATCATAGACTTGAGTATTGGATTTATTATAGGAATAATTCATGCTATTTAAGTGATATGTGCTTCTCTATACAGGCAGTCATCAGTATATTTGGCATAATTGGAGGTCCTTTACTTGGCCTGTTTACATTGGGAATCCTGTGTCCATTTGCTAACTCCAAAGTATGTCTGTCCTTATTTAATCATACTTTTCTGTTGTTATTTATATTTATAATTGAAATGATATGGCAACATTTTTGGTAATTAAAAATGTCTTCTAGGGAGCTTTGTCAGGTCTTGTGTCAGGGTTGGTTATCTCTCTCTGGGTGGGCATTGGAGCCCAAATATACCCTCCCCCCGCTGAGCTGACTCGGCCTCTGTCCCTGACCACAGAGGGCTGTAACTTCACCACTACAGGCGACCTGAACTGGACCTCCACCGCTCTGCCAACAGAGCCCACCAACACCGCAGCCCCATCACACAACATCGACGGCACGTAAGTGACTCATTACTGGTTTGACAGTTGTCACATTTAGCTGTAACATGTTGTGTGTTAGTATTGAGTTTAAGGAGAAAAATCATATATAGAAATCATATATATTTACTACATGTCTTACCATTACAAATATACTAACACTAAGCAGCCTCTCTAATGGAGAGTCCACATATATAGAACTTTAATGAGGAGAAATAAAATAATATCATCTGCATGTGCTAGATTTTTCTCTTTATGCACTATATAGCAAATACTACTTTCTCCCTCTTCCAGACCTCTGTTGGCAGATAATTGGTACTCTCTGTCCTACCTCTACTTCAGTCCTGTTGGAACCATTGTCGCTATCAGTGTGGGACTATTGATCAGCCTGTTTACAGGTAAATAACATATAACACTATGAAAAATCAGCTATCACTGTCCGACTGTTTTGTAATGAGCTTCAAGGTTGCTAATCTGGGTTGTTAATGTGCATTTCAGGAGGCTGGAATATGAAGGTGGAATCAAGGCTCACGATAAAGAAAGACGACACGACTCTTTATCACCTTTTCAAGTTTTTCAAAGATAAAGTAAGAGCCACAGCAGTGAAACTATATCAAATGCTGTCGTCTAGCTGCTTAATGTCTTCTTTGTGCTCTTCCCTTTTTAGGTCATGAGACGATCAGGAAAGCTTGATCTGATGAGGGACAGAGAGAAGAAATCTGGCAGCACTAATCCTGCTTTCTGTGACGTTGAGCTGGACTTAACAAAAAGCAGCATTTCTTCCTGAAATACAACTAAAGTTTGTTACATAGTTTCTTGATTAAATCATTGTTGTGTATATTTTAATGCAAGAACTGTCAATAATTAGTTGAGTTACCGAAAAAAAAATGTGTCTGTAATTTATTACAGTGTAAAACGTATTTGGTTTAAATATTAATGTTTTTGTCATGTTTGTTTCCATGAAGTTTCCTCCCACAGCCAAAGGTATGCAGGTCAAATCCATTAGAGGTGTCTGGTGAAATGAACGTGAGTGTGACTGTGATAACCCAACGACTCCACGGCTTGTCGACTTGAAAATTAATTTCATCAACTCTCCTCGATTTCTGCATTTTGTCTTAAACAGAGAGAACAACATGCTTCCACTCATTATATTGTATTTCTGTTCATTTCTCAGCAAAACCACTCCTGCATTGTAGATAATTAAAAAGGTTAGATAAAAAGTATCTATTGTGTGTACATGT